>JAKGSA010000129.1:0-82748 GCA_033558755.1 Philaethria dido
GTGTATAAGTAGTACTGGATATATCACATGATATGTCATTAGACAGTAGATGTATAATATTCCCTTTATATATGTAACATTTGGATTTCACAGCATATAAAAGAAGACATACAATTTATAGTATATATTAGTCATCTAATCAGTTCTCATAATGTATGTAGCGTGGTCACGATCAAAGGTCGGAGAAGGGCATCATGTCGGAGGGCGACGGGGATGAGGCGGGGGCGGCGGGCAGCGCGGGCGGCACGAGGCGCGCGTCCTCCAGGTAGGGGTGCTGCAGCGCGGCGCGCGCAGACACGCGTTCACTGGGCTCGTAGCGCAGCATGGCCTCGAAAAGCTCGGCGGCGTGCGGCGGTGGCGGCTGCGGCAGTAGCAGGCGCGCGTCGCGCGGCGGCCAGCGCGGGAAGGAGGCGCGGTAGTCGGGCAGCAGGCGCGCGCCGGGCCACACGCTGTCGCCGGGCGTGCCGAGCGCGCGGAACACGCGGAACAGCTGGTCGATCTCGCTGTCGCCGGGGAACAGCGTGCGACCGCCCGCCATCTCGCCGTAGATGCAGGCGAGGCTCCACAAATCCACGGCGGTGGAGTAGAACTTGGCGCCGAGCAGGATCTCGGGCGCGCGGTACCATAGCGTGATCACCTCGTGCGTGTAGGCGCGCACGGGGATGCCGAAAGCGCGCGCGAGCCCGAAGTCCGCCAGCTTGATGTGTCCCTCTGCATCCACCAGCAGGTTCTGCGGCTTGAGGTCGCGATGCAGCACGCGGTGCGCATGGCAGTAAGCTATGCCCTCCAGCAGCTGCTTCAGATAACTCTGAAACATTGTCGCAAATATTCAATGCATCAGTATTCCTCCCACCTGTTGTTGAACAAGTGTCACGACAATGAAAATTGATTATTATAAGTTTGCAGGCAATATAAGTATAAACTTACTGCATAAAGCTTTGTGTGATTGAGAACAATCACACAAAGCTTTATGCAGTTGCCTGTGCAAGTACAAATACATTCTCAATGCTGCATAATGTTCTAGATCAGCTCATCCGAGAAAGTAAAAACATTAAGTACCTATGTGTGCAGGCAAAACTGGTGTGAACATAAACAAAAAATGTTGAAATAAAATATAATGACATTAAAAATGTAGGGAATTTTTAAACTCGAAGGTTAAAAAAGGTTCTTAAATCTAAAAGCAAGTATTATTTTTTTAGCCTTTACACTTGCTGATAAACTCATTTTTATTAATATTTCATTCCATTCTGCAGTTCCAGTCTTTGTTGAAAGATATAGAAATTTGCTAGATAGCTTTTATTATTATGTCTGAACTTGACATAATAAATGGTATAATAAATAACACACATAGAAGTAACTTGTTGTTTATTCTAATTCCACTCCACACTCAACATGTACTAGTAACTGAACATGATGGTTGTGATGTTTGTTCAAGGGTTCATTCACCAATCTCACTGTCTAACAGATTTTATCAATCTAACTATGCACATAATGCAGGAAATGCAATATTATAATGCAAATGCAACCAAAAAAATTTTGTTAGTAATATTTATGCCAATTTTGTAATATTAAGTTTTATTCATAGTACATCAGTTTACCTTGACAAGATCTAAATTAAGAGGTCCTTTTGTCAAGTCCATAAGTCTTTTAAGATCCATATGAAGAAATTCAAATACTAGAAACAATTTTGTGTCAGCAAGTAGTACATCCAGTAGACGCACTACTGCTGGATGGTTCAGCTCCCGCAATACTGAAATTTCACGCAAGGCTGTAGAGGGTACACCTTCAGGTTCACTGAAACAGAACAAAACATAAATGTAAAGCATAGAAACATATTAGTAGGTTATGATAAAAACTATATCCTTTCAAAAAGTATGAATAAGGATAGTTCTTGAAACGAATAAAGTTAAAACTTTATATTCACATTTACTCCTCTGACAATAAATAAATTGAATCAAAGATCTTAAAGTACTCTAGCATGTTTCTTTCCAATTAAGTACTACAAATTTTTATTTAAATCTGGTGAGAAAAATATTTATAAAAATGAATAACCCAAAACAAATGATTAACCATATTATTTAAAAAGACACAACATGAAGAATTATAAGAAAGCTAATATTAATTATAAATAATATTTGAAGTTCTAAAATTATTTTAAGTAAATAAGGTAAAGTTAAAGGTAGAAGTATTTGAAAATGTTTATGAACAATAATATTTTTTTTATAATTAATGTCAATTTTCGCGCTAAATCTTTACTTTTTTCAAGTTTAATTTTTTTAATGCTATTTCCCTTTCCAGTGCCTGTCTCTGGCTTTATACACTACACTGCATGTTCCTTCACCAATCTTTTCAACTTTGGAAAGAAGTTTTCCATTAGTAAAAACCCCAAAATGTGTCATAACAAACCTCAACATAAAGCGTTTGTGGGCAAAAGCTACAAGTTCATGTTCAAACGATCTACGAAGACATGGCCTGTGTTGCCTGCAGCAGGTTATCAATATAACACAAAGACAGCTCGAAAATAACATTTTTACGTAAAAAATAACACATTATACCAATTTTATATGGGAAATGACTCTAATAATACTCCTACTTCTGGGTGCGTATTGCAAACTTTAAACTACTTTGTTGGGTTAATCAATCCCTGCACATAAAAGTCATCATCAGTTGTAAAATAACATTAGTCTTGTAAATAAGGCTAAGTAATAAGAGGGCCATTACTCAAATTTCACGTACAATATAGCAAAAATAACATTCTGGCAATGCTGTGCACAGTACACACGGCACATCTCACAGAAGAATAATATTCATTATTTTTTTTTGTTTTACCTTTATTATTATTGTATTGGGTGCTAACCTATAATTAATTGTACAACTAGGGTGTTATTTTATGAATTATTGTAAATATTATAATGTATTAATTGTAACAATTGTTGGCTGGCCTTAATAATAAATAACAGAGACTGTTAACCAGGTGAGATAATCAAAAAGTAGCTGGCCCACAATGGATTCAGGTCGCCCAGGACAGGAAGATATGGTCACTTTTGAGGAGGCCTTCACCCGAAGAGGGGTTCTTGCCGACTGGGGCGTTATGCTAATTTACAAAAAAACTGCAACTGTAACTGTATTTGTTTAATAGTGTTTTTTAAGCAGATATAAGATTATATTTTGTAGAAAAGTGTAAGCAAGAAAAATAAAGTGCTTTTTATTTTTTTATTTTTATTATTTTAAAGTAAAACTTCTGTGGAACTTTTAGCATCAATTACAAGCCTCTGAATATTTCTAGTCTGCGTACATTTTACAGAGAAAAATAAACTGTGGAAGTTTATTATTAATCTGTGATTATGACATAAATTAAATATTAGATAATTATTGTATTTATTCTTACTAAATTGCAGGAAACTGGTATGGCAGGAAGCTGTTAAGATATCTTAGACATTCAATAAAATACCCAAGACTTAACCATCGATTGAATAATGACAACTTCAAGCAAAAGGGAAAAAGTTAAGTGGAAAATTTAGTTAAAACTTTTATTACGAAAAATACGCTGACAGAATTGTTACTTTGCAAAAAAACTTCACCGGAAAGACAGTTTCTTAAGAGAGTAGAAGTACAAGAAAACACAAAAGAATCGAAAAGAAAACGAAGTTTGGTTCAGTTGACACAAGGTTAGATTTTTGAAATTGGGACCATTTTCTTATTTGCTTGGTAAGATAAGCGACTAACTAATAATATATCTCTATTTCTATAGGCAGTTTTCAGTCTTAAAACCCTAAGGGAAGCACTTTCAGTTGATACATCTGTAGAAGATAAAAAAGTTAAATGAAATATTTAAAGTGGATCTTGTTAAGCTGGATAAAAGCCTAAGATGTTCAAAGTATTTGGGAATATCACTATAAAAGCAAAGAGGTTATATCTGCCACAATACCAAAAAAAGATATATATAATATAATACAGCAACATATGAAACTATATCCTACATTCTTGTTTCCTTTGCCAAGATCAGAAGGATATGAATTTATTTTGTGTCAAAACTATGGCAATACAGTACACATTTGCATAATCTCTTCTTGGCATATCAAGTGTTAAAAATAATATTTATATATTATACCTTTATATTCTTACAGTAAAACATAAGTAAATTTTGTGCTTGTTTCAGGTTCACAAAGAGAATGCTCCTGAATGTTTAACAATGATTCATTACACAGAGCTAATAGAGAAGGGTATAGTGCTCATGCGTGGTGAATATGACAAGGTACAGAGAAAATAAATCTTGTTTATACAACTATTCATACATATCTCTCTAATAATAATGAATTATACACAATTACAGAATGTGCTCACGGTAAAGAAGCGCAGTGCTTAGCAAATCAATTTTTCAGATGTATTACCATGGTAAAGATGAGAACAAGACCCAGTTGATGAAAACATTCACTAAGAGTCCAGACTCTTTCAAACACATGGACTTAATATCAGAGTTAGAAAATATTGAAATGGTTTAATAGTAAAATGTAGAAACAGTTACTGTAAAAATATATTATATTAGAACATATATTGAATAATATTTCAAAAGTGTCTTAAACCTTCTAAATTAGTCCTTATCAATTTAACCCATGTGGGTAGTAAGAGTACTCTGGGGAATCATGCAACATTACTTGAGCCCCCTGGGATGTGGATGACATATTAATTCGTAATGGATGGTATGCTCGTGCAGAGCTGATAGGTATAAAAGTGCATGTGCTAATTGCACTTCTTGATGGGCAAATTCTTATCTGTTTGGCTCCATTGAAGCATACTATCATCAGGTGTACTTAAGCTATTTCGGTAAATGTAATATTTTAGGACATTTTTGTTAGCTTTGAAGAACCAAAGTTAAGCACTTGTAAAAATCTTTGTGTTAAAAGTTTTTTCTTTTTCTATAATGTCAAGGTTTGCAGTAAAACAGGTGCAGTTTCTTGTATGTGTTTACATAAACTGTTTAAAAATGTTCATACCACCCTTCCCCTAAATCTTGTCTCCTTGAAGACAAAAAAGAATGATGATAGGTCTTTTATTGATTGGGAAGCACGTCATGAGAATCATACTCTTCTCTTTTTTGAACAAAAAAGATGCTGTGTGAGGGACTTTAAACAATTTTCTAAGCATTTTGACATATTATATGACACTGAAACTGTGTCAGTAGTGCGCAGTAATCTATTATTCTTTATTACCAAATATGTATTGTAAATTCCATTGACGCATCTGTATATTTTTTTTTGAATTCATGAAGAACTGATCTAGTTACAGTTTTGGATCTGACCATTTTATTTGATACCATACAATTTTCGTTAATGTGAGAGTATTTTATAATAGGATTTTTCTTTTTGTTACCTAAATTAATGTTAAAGCTCTTAGATAAAGAAATTCTATTTCTTATGTCGTTAAGACATCGACGAGTTCTTCTTAACTTTCGCTTTAAATTTTTAGGTGCCATATTCAAGAAAATGATTTACAACTAAATATTTACCACCATACAATTAGATATTCACCGCAAAATATTTTAAAAAGTAGTAGGATCTTCCTATGTCTAAGGTTTAAGTCGCAACATATGATAGAAATATTAAAATAAAAAGTACTACTGCTTGAGGAAGTTTCTACCTATTCAGCGGTTGCAGTAAGTAAATTTAGCGTATTGTAAAATATGTACAGAAAAATCAATATTAAATGATTAAGTATCTAATAAGTCAGAGAAATATATCCACAGATTTTAAGTAACGGATTTGAAAATACATATTTGCAAATTTAAATAATGAAATCAACCACAACTAGTATGAGACATGCGTCACTCATGACACGAGACATCATGTGTCACTTGAATAGTGTATATAAATTTAAGTCAGAATAATACTTAAAAGAGTTCGAACTTCAAAGAGTGAAATGAAATGTGTTAGAAATGTGATATTATTATATGGTTCTTAATTTTTATATTATAGTTTAATTTAGTAAAATAAATAAAAAATTCATTTCAATTTAACGAACTTTATATTATGATATTAGGTACTTAATAACATTTTTATACCTGGGAGGTGTGGGGAAGGAGGTAGGGAAGAGGTGCTCATAAAAAAGGAACCGTTATTATTGGCAATACGTCGGAAGCTACATGAAATATATTTTTTAAATTTTATTATGTAATATAACAGTAATATTGGACATATACATATATTAGTTAGGAACAATGGCTCAAATGGTATCGTCACATAGTTTATATTTGACCAGACATACAGAAAATGTTTTTATTTATCTTCCAGCTGAATATGGCCATATTTGGAATTTATTAGATAAAATATAAAATTTAATTACCAAAACTGATAAAAATAGGGAATTGCAAAAAAAATGTTCCGTTAAATAACGTACTTTAGGTAAGTACTGTACCTATCATGAAAATATAATGTTATTTATCTGTAATTTTTATTATGTATGTATTCTCTGTTCCACAGCAGTGCTGTCAAATTGCAAGTGTACTTACTATATAGTGGATCACATTGTTATCATAATTAATATAAAATGTTAAATACTTAGAGTGTATCGCATTAGTTTTATGAAAATGTAAGTATCTAAATACTATATATATCTTATCAACGAGACTCGCTAAGATTTTGTTTACATAAATAGGGATGTCATTTATTCGTGGTCAATTACTATTTATTTTTTTAATTTTTATATCACCAATAGTAAACAGTAAAGGTATATTTATAACATTTAAAAATATTTAAAATAAATGTGGTATTAAAAATAAAATAAAGGTCAATATAATTTTATAAATTATATTCCAAACCATTGCTAATAAAAAAATCTAAAATTTAAGTTGTGTTTGATAAAAATATATATTATTTTTATACGTAAGTTGAGAGAAACTTTTTAAGATGAAAATGTAAGTTAGTATATTAATATAATTACATATATTAATAAAAATAAAAAAATAAAACCGAATAATAATAAAATAAAAGTTAAATTTACATTTATCATTATTAACATAGTAATTAATTTAATGATAAATATATTAATCATTATAGTTCTAGTAAAAAATAATAAACACTATTGTAAATGGAATATTATAATCTATTGAAGACACTAACATTTCAGAGTTATTTATTATACCTCATCTATAATTATTTTTAATTATATTTTCCTATCATAAATAGTATGTTATATTCAGAGAATTAATTTATCAAAGTAAGTATTAACCATTTTTATATAATACTTTATTTAACAAATTGTATTATTATTGGGATACATGTAATATGAGAAACAAGTTTGCATTAGGTATGTCATTTACATACATTACATTGTTTCATACAATAATAAAATTCTTGGTGATAAAAAAAGTAATAGCAACATCAATGTTTCCTCAGAATATTTGTAAAAAGGCATGGCAGTAGTCGTGCTGCAGCAAGTGATACAGGCACGGTGAGGAGCGGCGCGGGGCCATGGCGGAGCCCGAGCCCGCGCCCGCCGGCCTCGCCGACGCAGTGCTGCTGGCGCCACTCACTGAGGATTCTTTTCTACACAACTTACATGTGCGATACAAACGAGACATCATTTATGTCAGTATACTTTACAGTAAAACTATAACAGTCCAATTTATAATATATTAATAGTAATGTGAGGGAATAAATATGGCCCACTCTTTACAAATATAATACAGGTAAACAAGTATGAAATTGGGCATAGTTGAAGTCTATAAGCTATATGGGGATGAAGTGCGGAAAACCAATTATTAGTAATAATTAGTGTCCGATCGAAACTGGTTTTGATAACCGTAATCGAAGCCGAATTTCAGCAACGGTCTTAGTTTCGGCCGAAACCGAAACCGAAACTTTCTTACAAGGGTCATGTTTTGAGAGAAAAATAGAAAAGACTTATTTTTAAATCACAGATGCCGTCGTAAAATCGGAACCGATTTAAAAAAAAAACCATATATATATTAGTTTATCCCTTTAAGGGTTAAAATCCTTCTTAGTTCATATATGGTACACCAATATTTTTTTTTAGAATGTTGTCCTTTTATTACTTTTATATTTTATGCTTACTACCTATTCTTCTGCTACTTCACATGATAAAACTTACTGAATTCAAAATAAATTAACAACAAAACATAACGAACTGCAAAAATAAACTAGCCACGGCATGTGGAGGCACGTGGAGGCGGTAAAATGTCTTCCTTGCTCGGATGGCGAGAACTCATGAATGTAGTTTCGGTTTTGGTCGTAGTTTCGGCACCTTTGCCACCGAAACTGAAACTAAACCGAAACTCGTTTTTTTGCCGAAACTCGACTGAAACCGAAACCGAATATTCGGTACTAGTATTACTAGTACATTAGAAATATATATATTACCATTTATTACTACACCATTATTTGTTTGACATACACTTTAGAGTTACCTGACATGAGGCCATGTTAACGCGTATTTTACGCGAATGGCTTTTATAGTCAAAAAAATATTTTTTCAATGCTAATACAACATATACCATAGCATCATGTGTTACTTGAACAAAAAGTTTATGTCAAAAATGATAAAACTACTAGTTACTACTGTGTACAGTTTTAATATAATGAAATAAATATTAGAAATACATCAGTATTTCTCTTCTCCGTGCAAAATCTCACACTCCGCTCGTTTGTACAATCGTTTGTAAATCATAGACACATTTTTACAAATTTCTGTTACACAAAGATTATTTCTAAAAGCAATTTGGCAAGAGGAAATGCTATTTATTAAATATTTTTAAAGTGTTGCTAGCACATTTTGAATAAGAAAATGTTATAATTTCTAAAAATGTATTTCTTATCTTCAGTGTGTGCGTGTAGTTTAACCTTTTAATATATTGATAACTGTGTTGGGTCGCGTGTGTGCAGACGTACGTGGGCAACGCGCTGGTGTCGGTGAACCCGTGTCGCGCGCTGCCGCTGTACTCGGCGGAGCTCGTGCGCACGTACCTGGCGCGCCCGCCTTACCTGCTGCCGCCGCACCTGTCAGTGCCTGCCCTCTAATTTGTACTTCTTTGTATTGTTTACGTTAAAAGAGAAAAAATATTACTATAAATATTAGATTACGAAACTAAAATGATTACGAAATACTTTACAGATATGCAATCACTGCTACTGCCTACAGATGGGTTCGAGACAGAAATGAAAATCAATGCATCGTAATAACAGGTAACCAAGTAATCTAACTCAATCATATATATACATACATACGTAGGGAGAGGGTACTCAGTTTTAAGACACTCCGTTCCCCACTTGCCGCCGAATTGAGGCATGCGTGCCGAGTGGCGGAATGCAACGCCGCGCTTTGCCTTGTTACCAGGAAACCCAGAATGAAAAATTCCATTTCCTGGAGTGGGAATTGAACCCACAATCTGTCACGTTTACAGTCGCACGCTTTAGGCTTGTCGAATAAATATCGAAACATCGATATATTGATATTTTCAATTCAATATATCGATATTTTGTCTTTATATATATTGATATATCGATGGAAAATATCCAGTATCCTGAAGTTGCTGAAATCTGAAACTGTAGAAGATAGGAACGAACAAAAAAAATAACTATATTGTCTACGACTGTTGAGTATTATGTTTTATTACGTTGCATTCATTGACATCGAAATTTGTTTAATTTCATATTATTCGCCGCCATTTTGCAAGTATTGTCATTGTCAGTGTTAGTACCTTAATAACCTCAATTCAATCTCGTGAATTGTTTACTTTTTTATTTGGTATTTCAAATTTAGCACTTATATACTTGATACCTACGACTTCCTCTGTATCTTCAGAGAGAGAGAGTAGCGTAAATCTATCTAGCTAACGATAGAAGCCGGCTGACAGCGGAGGATGTAAGAAGCAGAGCTCTTCTACTTTCACTGCCGGACAAATACTGATTTATCTGATTTATTTATTTATTTTTGTTTGATATCTTAAATAGGTCTTAAAGTTAGAAGATAGCCTTATAGTTCTTTATATTTTTGTAATTTTGTCTAATAAAAAGGAATAAGTAAAATACTTTTGTGTTTATTGAGATTTAATCGATATATCGATACATCGATATTTTTACTTTGATATATCGACGCTAATATTGATATTTTAATAAACATCGATACATCGATATAGCGATACTTTCTTTCATTTTCAACATCCCTCGCACGCTCGTGCCTCTGCGCCACGACAGGCGTTCTATGTATATGTGCTAAAATATATAAACAAGGAAGAAAGAAGTAGTACAATGTGGGTGTGTGCGCGCAGGCGAGAGCGGTGCGGGCAAGACGGAGGCGGCGCGCGTGTGCCTGCAGTGCGCGGTGGTGGCGGGCGGCGGCGCCGGCGGCGGGGGCGGCGCGCTCGCGGCCGCCGGCACGCTGCTCGAGGCCTTCGGGAACGCCGCCACCGCGCGCAACCACAACGCCAGCCGCTTTGTGAGTGCAGCCCCACCACCACCTCCCACACCCCCACCACACCCCCGATACACACTCACGCACGCCGTCATGTTGCAGGGCAAGCTGCTGGACATAGAGTTTGATTTCAAAGGGGAACCGGTCGGCGGACACATCACTCACTGTGAGTATACGGCCTGTTAGTTGCGAATCGTTGACACCGTTACTTAATAGATGTTATTTATTTATTTTTATTACAAGGAAACCTTAACCTATTAAAATAGTAGTTTACATCACAAAAATATTTGCCATTAAAGGTTAGGCGAACAGAATTTGATGAATCTCTACCCCCCGTACTAGTTTAACTGTATGAAGGTACGACAGTATTCTTCGCACGCTGTCGCATCGTCGAACAGTATAGGCTAAACATTACGATACTACCATGTATATACATCATTAAGAAACTAATTTCAAATAAAAGTTACATTTTTTTTTCATGATAATCCGTATAAATAAATATATATAAGGGTATATATATGTGGATAAGGGTTAGATAAAATTAGTACTATATAATGAATTTCCAATTTAATTTTTTCATGCTGAAGTGTTATACTGATTTTATATTTTTTTCTGTTTCATTATATGTCAATGCTTTTAAATATTTATCAAGAGTTTTTTTGTGTTAAAATACGCATACCATTTCCATCATTTTGTAATATCCTTTTGCACTGTCCCGCATCATTCACCACAACTGTTGAACCGACAATAATGATATTATTGTCAATATCGGCTTGTATTTTTTTTATGTCTGTCATTAATTGTGTAAAAAATATCTATTTTACCTTTAGCAACTACAGCAATGGAATGATGTGACGCGCATATACGGATATTATTTAATAATTGATATATTGAGGAAATTATTTTTATTGCATTTTTTGTTGGTGAATTTAAAGTATTATAGGTGAGTAGTGTGTCTGTGTAGATATGTATATGTATTGATTATCATTATGAAAGTAAATAGTATAAATTCTTAGACTTAACAATAACAAGAATATAATGGACCAATAAATTTTATTCTGAGTTACATAAAAATTCAGTAGAATAACAAATGGGTAGTACAAAAAAAAAACAATTGGACTGTAACATATAAAACAACCTATTAGTCATATTTTAACTTCCTTTTTTATCGATTCTAGTTGTTCCAATGACTTGATTAGAATAGCCGGATCTCCTTCATTTTTTCTCACGTAGATTCTTCCTCTAGATATCCAGTTATACTTAAACCCATTCGATTTACAAAGTTGTCTCGTATGGTAATATAACATTTTGGCGGTAGGTGTGAGAAATTCATTGATATAAAATAGGTTTTGCTATATCTTGCCCACCAGAAATTTTTTATCTCAAATATGCCAAGTATTATTATAATTTTTTATTTTTATTTTACGCATGCAGACCTCCTGGAGAAGGTAAGGACACGTTTTTAATAGATAAGAAGATAGTTAAATTAGTGTAATAAGTGAATGATGTGATCGCGTGATGTCGTATCGCAGGAGCGCGTGTGCTGCGTGGCGGAGGGCGAGCGCAACCTCGCCGCAAATGTACCAGCTGGCTGGGCCGGCGCCGACGCGCGCACCTTCTCAGTCAGTACATCACACACACACACACACACACACGCATACACTCAAGCTGACATTTTAATATAAACCAACTTATAGTATACTGCCAAGTTTGAACCTCCAGACGAAACGAGTAGAGTATAGGAGTGGCACCTGTCCGCAGGGAACAGTTCCAGCTGCAAAGCGGTCGTGGAGCAGTACCGCGTGCTGCGCGGCGGCGCGTGCTGCGCGGAGGGCGTGGCGGGCGCGGCGTGCGGCGAGCGCGCGCGGCGGCCGGCGCGTGAGCGCGGAGTGGCGGCGTCGCGGGCGCCGGCGCGGGCGGCAGTGTCGTCAGCGCCGCGCCCCGCTGCCGCCGCCGGCTCAGCGCGCCGCACGCCGACCGCGATCACTTTCGCCTTCACTAAGGTACGTGCGCGTGACGTGCGCGTGGCGTGCGCGTGACGTGCGCGTGACGTGCGTGCTTGTGTCCGCAGGCGGCGATGGGCGCGCTGTTCAGCGTAGGCAGGCAGTGCGGCGCGGTGCTGCGCGTGTCAGCTGCGTTCCTGCTGAAGCTCGGCAACGTGCAATTTGAGCCGCAACACAACATCGATGGTTCTATCGGCACACGTCTACAGCACGAGTACGGTGAGATTACGTTCCTGTTCATAATTCTGGTTCTTTGGCAGTCATGTGTATATTGTGTATATCAATTTAGTATTATATATCGCGAGTGTTGAATTTACATTAGAAATCAATGTTAAATTTCAATGAAAACTGAGACTCGTATTTCATATATATATACATGTAAGCTTGTAGTATCAAGCTTGGATTCTTATCAGTTATTGACTCTTTGATTTAGAGGAGTGTTATATGGTGAAGTTGTTTCTTAGAGGGTTTGTTATTGACAATTGTATCTATTCAGGTTAGTTTTAAGTTTATTATTTTATTTATTTCATTGATCTCTTGTTAATTTTATATTATTATTGCATCATATATTTGTTAATCAATATCCTTTGAACAACCAATTCAAATTTCTAAGTTTGGCTTCTTAAATTTGTATTTATATACATTTGTTTAGGAAACCTAATTCTTAATGACATTATTTCAATATGATTTAGTTTGGATTCTTGTAATTTTAACACACGATGCACTAGAGCTGGGTATGAGGCGTGCAAGTGCTGGTGGGCGTGGAGGCGGGAGGCGCTGGCAGGCGTTGGGCGCGGCGCCCGCGCGCGACGACCGCAGCCTCCTGACGACGAGCGCAGCCTCCGCTGGTCCGCCGACGCGCGGGCGCGGCCGGCGCCAGCGGGCGCGCGCGTTGCGCGACCGCCTGCTGTGCGCCACCCACTCGGCGCCTCTTCACGTGGCTCGTGAACGCCGTCAACGAGGCGCTGGCGCCGGCAGCCGCGGGCGCGCGCCGGTCGCCTGGCGTGCCTGGCGCGCTCGACGTGGGCCGGGCTGGAGGCGCTCGCGCTACAACGGGCTCGGAGCGCCTGCTCATCAACCACGCGGCCGAGCGCGCGCAGGCCGCCGTCACCGCCGCCAATGCTGCGCCGCGAGCAGGACGAGTACGCGCGCGAGGGGCTGTAGCCCGGGCGCCGCTGCCCTACGCCGACCACGAGCCCTACGCCGACCTACTCGACGCCGGTCCCGGACAGCGTGCTGGCGGACAGCTGCGCGATCGCTCGGCGCGTCGGCGACGCCGCCTTCCTGCAGCGCCTCAGCGCCGGCCGATTACCTCGCGCCTGCTCGTGCTGCCGCCCGACCGCTTCCAGTGAGTACCAAGTTATGGGATGCTATTAAAACCGCTTTTTTAAAAAAAAAAAAGAACTGTAGAAGACTAACCTTCCGGATAGATGCATCGTATTTATATACTAATCAGAGCCATGAGGGGCAAAGGGAGGCTCGATAGAGTATGCACTCTTCTGTACTATATTAATATATAACAGTAATGCAGGTACCGAATGTGCCGCGTATTATCCTACGACCGATCCCAACACGATAGTTGTGTGCGTTCAGGGCGGTGCACTTCGGCGGAGCGGTGGTGTACGACGCTCGCGGCATCGTGTAAAAGAAATCGCGACGCGGTGCGTCGACGCTTGCGCCGGGAGTGCCAAGGCGGCGCGCGAGCCCCTGCTGGCGGCGTTGTTCGCGCCGGGCGCGGCGGCACGGGCGCGGCGGCGGTGCGGGGCGGCGGGTCCCTGCGAAGGCCGTGCGCGCTGAGGTAGCCGGCAGCGCGCGCTGGTGGGCGCGCTGGTGCGCCGCCTGCCGCCCGCGCCGCGCCTCGTGCGCTGTCTGCGCGCGGACGCCGCGCTGCGCCCGCACCGCTTCGACGCCGCGCTGCTGCGCCACCAGATACGCACTCAGGGGTGAGTCGCTCTCGTCGTGCCTGACGTATCGCACGCTTAATAAAACCAACGAATAACTCAAAAATCATTATTTTTGAGATTTTGTCATAAAACGTTATATTAAGACAATTAGAATAGGTACACTGCGACTCCCGCTTAATAAATATAAGCGGAATAAAAGATCGTCCCCCTTTTTCTTAATAACGCGAGCGAACAATTTGCAAACAATAAAAAAAAAATACATTCAGTGATGTGCCAGCGCTGACTCGAGAAAGTCGATTTCAAAAACGAATTAAAGTTAATTAAGTCCTTTAATTATTAAAACGTGTGTAGTATTTCTTGTTATATTTTTTCAAAAAAGTGGTTATTCGTAGTTTTATAACGCTATAGAATGAAAATATTGTCGTAGATTTATTAACACATTTAGACTTAAGCCTTAAGCTTAAACTTGCACTTGGGTCGTAAGTCCCAGGCACTCTCCAAGCTCCTGTCTATGCAACACGATGGGCACACGCAAGGTGAATCCATGGATTGATAAGGATTGATTTCTTCTCTTATGATTGATTATATGATTTAGTCATTTATTTATTATTGTTACCTTTTGTTACTGTTAAAGTCTGTATTATTGGGGTAAATTTCGAAGTATGATATAATAATAGTTTTTTTCTTCTTTATAAACTATTTTGTAGCTAACTAATATTCTGACAGTTTAAAACTATTGACTCTAGGGATAAAAAGAGTTATTTAAGAATATTCAATTTTTATTTTACATAATACGCATTTATTGGTGAGCCTAAGTAAAAAAACTAAGTATCGTTTTTTTTTAAAAAGATTTTATTTATGTTACTAGTTAAGACTGATTATTTAGATTAAGTTTAAACAGGTTTATGCTTTTTTAAGAACACTTAATTGATGTTATCAAAATTTATTTATATGGAAAGTAGATCTTTGCCGAATATAAATAATAAATGACGTTTTATTTCTAAACAAAGTATAATATTTTATATAAGAAATATATGAAAAAACGTAATATTAGAACTTGATTTGAAAAACTGTCAAAGTTAGTAATAAACTAAAGTAACAACGATAATGGTTACTTTTTTTTATTTTGTCACTGTTAAAATGGCTTATTTGTATTTATGTCATGTCGTTACTTGCATCGTAAAGCAAAAAAAATTATGATAAAGTGAAATAAGGGAATTTTTTTCTTTCATGTTTATCTAAAAATTTATCCTGTCAAAGTTATTATCCTTGATATGTTAACATATATATAGATATAAAAAAAAATGTATGTAGGGTCAAGCTACATTTTTTTTACTAAAGTATGAACTGGTTATTTATAAATCATTAAAGTGACGTGATGAAGTAAAAATCTTTGAATGCAGTTTCCCAAAAATCAGCAATTTTTAAGTTATTTGTTTGTTTTATTAAGGTGCGGATATGCACTGTGAGTCAAACGGCAGTCGGGCTTTACGTAACCCTAACCGTGTCGGGTGGTCGCTGTCGCAGGATCATGGACATGGCTCTATTGCGGCGCGCGGGCTGGTGCGAGTCGATGTGCGCGCGTAGCGCGCTGTCGCGCCGGCGTGGTGCGCGCGCGGGCGGCGCGGGGGCGGCGGCGGCGCGGGGCGGGCGGCGCGGGCGCGGTGGGCGGCGGGGGCAGCGCGCCGCCCTCGCCGGCGGAGCGCGACGACCCGGTGCGCGCGGCGCGGGCGCTGCTGCGCTCGCTGCCCATACCCAGCGCGGAGTTCGCTTACGGCCGCACGAAAGTTTTTATTCGTAGTCCGAGAACGGTACGTTTTAATTTTTATAACTAAAAATATAACTATGCGTTCATAAAATATTATATATGCGTTCTACTACTCATTATATTTACGCAGGGAATGTTACAATAGGGTACATTATGTTTAACGGTAACAAACAAATTAACAAATTATGAGTAGTAGATATAATATAAGTATTACGCACCGATGACGTATTATCTAGTACTTCTAAAATACTATTATACGTTGCCGATCTTTCATATTTCATTCATAAAAAAATATTCTTGACAGATATCTCTTTCTCGCACATATCTATTGTTTGTAATAAAATAAACACATTCACTCTGAAGAGGATTTAGATGGGGTTTTAGACAGTCATATTACATGAGATCTTATTAAATTATTTTAAAAAACAAGTAATACTACCACAGCTCTTAAAAACTTACTTACAAACGATAATTGTAATCACAGAGTGAATTCATTAGTTTTAGATCATCATCGTTAGAAACACGTTTTACTAACACTTTTTAACATAAGTATTCTCTGTTCGAATTAAACTTTGACTTTGACTTTGACCATAATGTTTTATTATATTTTTCCTGAAAGTTGTTATAGATATAAAGATTTATACCAACAATAAAATATACAATTTAAAACATATCATTTTTCCTAAAAAAAACCAAATACTTTGAACGAAGACTTTATAATAGTGACGTGGTCGTCGACAGGTGTGGGAGCTGGAGGCGTTGCGCGCGGCGCGGGTGGAGGTGCTGGTGCGCGCCGCGCAGGCCGCCTGGCGCCGACACCGCGCGCGCCGCCGTCGCCGCGCCGCCGCCGCCATCGCGCACGCCTGGAGGCGCTACCGCGTGAGTGCCCGACCGCGCCCGACCGCGCCCGACCGCGCCCGACGCACCACGACCACCCCCGACCACCCCCGACCGCACTCACGAGGCCTTTTTGTTGCAGGACAAACGGGTCTCCATGGAGAAGAGGACCGCCAAACTGTTACTACTAGTTAGTATTCATATCACTTGCGTTCTGTTTATTTTGTCTGTATCCGCGCACGTTGCAAATCCAATTGCTTTGTATAGATCCTCCAGACTTATGCGGTAGGTGGGTCCGAGCGGTTGCCGTGTAAGTCGAATTCGCGTAAGTCGGGGTTCAACGTTGCATATAAATACATATAAAGCTTGTTTAATTTTCAAAAAGAGAAGCTGTCACCCAAGCTTTCGCATTAGATGACAGGCAAACCAGCTTTTGATTTATTTTTAAGACTCTTGGGTTTTCTGAGCGATAAACTAAGAGAGGTTTTTATTTACAATCTCCAGCTGCATCCGCACCAACCATCACTGTTAATCGATGCTTTGCGGCTTTAAAACCTGGAAAAGCTTCCTCTTCACGCGCAATAAAAGTTCTTTTAGGCATTTTCTTCCAAAAAAGACCGGTTTCATCTACGTTGAAAATGGTTTAGCTAGTGTAGCCATCTATCATTGTTTTGAGTTTTTCTGGATAGAAAGATGCAGCTTCTCTATTCTCTGCGATGCTATGCCAATTACAACGACTCTTAAATCGGCTGAACCAGACGTTACTAGCTTTAAACACTTCGTTTTGAGCCGCCTCCCCAATTTTTTTTAGTTTTTCAAAGATCTGCTTTGCTTAAAAGCACACTGTATTTTGATCAACAAGACAATTTTTCACTCCTACTTGATTATAACACCATGACTGTAGCAATGTTTCCATCTGTGCGATAATACCGTGACGCTTACGGGCGATACGGATGATTGAATTCAAAGATTGAGAGTCTTTCACAGCGTTCATAATTTTTTCTTTACCTTTTACAACCGTTCGGACTGTTGATTCCGATAGGCCAAATTTCTTTGCCAATTCACAAATTTTCATTTTTGCTTCAAAGTCTTTAATTATATTCAGTTTATATTCCAAAGAGAGTGTTTTTCTTTTCTTGTTAGGCTCAAATAACTAATTTTTCGTTCTTTTAGACGACATAATTAAAGATTATAAGTAAAACGCACTGCGCACGTAAAACAATTGCACGCGGAACACGTTTAAACCTGTCGCAAATTGAACTGAACTGAGTGGGCGGAGCGAGAGAGCCGATGCGCGCGACAATCAAAATGAAAAATCGCGTATCTCCGAATTCGCGTAAAACGGGTTAGCGTACTGTATAATTTATAGACATATGTAAAATGAAAATAGACGTTTTAAAAAATTAAATCGTGTATTTGATCCATTACAGAAAGTAATAAGTAAATAAACATTGAATGAATGTGTAGCGAGGCGCGGACGGTGGGCGGCGGGCGCGGAGGCGGGCGAGGGCGGCGCGGGCGAGGCGGGGAGGCAGGCGCGCGCGCGCCGGAAAAGCGGTGGTGTGGCGCGCGTGGTAGTGCGCGCACGCGCGTCGCCGTGCCACCTGCGCTGGCGCGCTGTGGCGCTAGCCGCGGCGCGCCACCGCTCGCCCGCGCCAGCGGCCGCCGTGCCCGCAGCCGCGCCTTCCTGGCGCGCGCGACGCGCCGCTGCGCCGCCTGCGCACCACCGCCGGCGCTGCCAAGCCGTACCGGCGCGCCTTTCGACCAGACGGCGCGCAACCGCATGCGCGAGAAGGTCACCGCCAGCGTTCTGTTCAAGGAGCGCAAGCTGAACTACCCGCGCAGCGTGGCGCACCCGTTCGTGGGCGACTACGTGCGGCTGCGCGCGTCGGCGGCGTGGCGGCGCGGGCCGGGCGCGGCGCCGGCGGACCGCTACGTGGTGTTCGCGGACGTGGTGGGCAAGGTGGCGCGCTCGAGCGGGCGCGTGTCGCGCTGCCTGGCTGTGGTGTCGACGGGCGCGCTGCTGCTGCTGGAGGCGCGCTCGCTGCGCCTGAAGCGGCGCGTGCCGGCGCACTGCGTGTACCGGCTGTCGCTGTCGCCGTACGCGGACGACCTGGTGGCGGTGCACGTGCGCGCGTGCGGCGCGGCGGACGCGGAGGGCGCGCAGTGGGCGGGCGAGCTGGCGCCGTACGCGGCGGACGCGCCCGACGCGCCCGGCTGCCTGTTCGGCGGCGAGGGCGCGTGGCGGCGGCGCGGCGACGTGCTGCTGCGCACGTGCCACGTGCTGGAGCTGGCCACCAAGCTGTTCCTGGTGGTGCAGAACGCGGTGGGCGCGCCGCCGCACGTCAACGTGGCGACCGAGTTCGAGGCCAACTTCGGGCAGCAGATGGTGACGGTGTCGTTCCACGCGGTGGGCGGTGCGGTGGGCGGCGCGGCGGGCGAGGCGGGCGCGCGCCTGCTGCGCCGCGGCAGCCGCATGGACGTGCTGCTGTAGACGACCGCCGGTGAAGGGGCGCGCGCGAGCGCTCCTACGGTCGTTTCGTTCGCCTGGCATCACGGATTCGATCACTCGATGCTAGTATTAAGAAATTAGTTATTTCTTCGATATGACTTACGGTCTTAGATAGTGATCACTTTATCCCGTACTGACTATTTTATATATGGGAGACAAAGTAGTCGCGGAGGAGCTCGGCGCGCGCGCGACGCTCGAGTACGACGAAACCGCCAATACTAAGTCTGAAGTGAACAGCGGGTCGCGCGCGCGAGCTCTCCGACGGCTGCCCCAGCGCCACATCGCCACAGTGCCAAGGGCCGCGCGGGGAGCGACGGCCTAGTAATAAGAATTGCCAATTTTAACACAATGTACCGAAGCGTTTTCATTTTACACGATCGTTATATTTAGTGTGTTGTTTGTTTTACGGTCTAAGTGTAAGCGGGTTGTTGAGTAGCCGCGGCCGCCGCCGCCGCCGCGCGCCGCGCTCGTCGTCGCTCAAACCTCATATTATCAAACGCATACCGGAGTGTCGAGAAGTTATCGCTCAAATTACACAAACGTAGGTCAGTCCGCAGTAGTGTGCGGGCGCGCGGCGGCGGCGGCCACCGCTTTGTTAACGCGAACTACGAGTATGTAAATGCATGTTACGTTTTCAACGATTACTTATTATGAAAATGTTTTATCGTTTATAATAAAATTTAAGAAAGTTTTTACTTGTGACTTTTATTTACCAAGTGTGAGGAAGTGGTGCAGGAGATGGGGAAGGTGGAAATGAAACGACACAGTACACATCAAACATTTTATTCTACTTATAACAAAAAGTAGTGTACACCCATACCTCGCTTTGCGTCGGAGTTACGTTCCAAAAATACACGACGCAAATTGAAACGACGCAAAGTGAAAATAGATTATCTATAGCAAACCATTTAATGATCGACGATAGGTTCCAGGCTTACGAAAATACTACCTTTTAAAAATAAAATTGAACAAAGTAAAATTTTTCAAACAAAAATAATATACAAAAAACGTGTTTAATTAAACAAAATAAAGTACATATTGATTTAATTTATGAAAGTTTAATTAGAATTAATCACTGTCTGACATACAACGTAACGTAAATGTAACGTAAACGTAACGTAAACGTAACGTAAACGTAACGTAAACGTACCGTAACGTAAACGTAAACTTTATATATGTAATTCTTTTTTTAAAAAAGCACAACACACTGCTAGGAAAAAAAATTAAAGACTCGAATCCAAAACAACGCAACTTCGAAAATCTATCGACGCACAGTGAAAATCAGTAAAAATTAAGCAGCGACGCAACTTCCAAAAAAACGCAAAACGAAACGACGCAAAGCGAAGTATTGGTGTAGGTACAAATTTATACAAGAACGTTTTCAAATCCATTTATTAGAAACGACGCTATTTTTCAGGTATTATATTTATTAAAATAAATTTCGTTGATGTAAACATTATACTTATCAAATATCAACAGTTTTAATGGAAAAAGTCAGTCGAAATGATAAAATGTAATCAAAACCATCTCTTGTAGCATTCTATGAGTATGGCGGCAATCTCTAATTGCACAGATCGCATGAACTGTGAGTGTGACTGTTCGCCGCCCAAAAAGAGAATTTCCTACATCTATGATAACAACACTTGTTTCTACGCACATCACGTCATACTTTTCTCTTTGAAACTGTCGATTTACGTTCGAAACGTAGTGGTAACTACAGCGTGTACACAAGACGAGAAACACACGCAAAGACAAGTGTGCTTAAGTTCAACAAAAATAAACAAATATATGAATAGTTTAGGTGTGTCTGAGGGGAGTGCGTTTGAAGACAAACTTATAGTTTTAGGTACATTACAAGTCAACACTTCATTCAGTCTTCTCGTTACACTCAGCTCATACAACACAAGACAAGGCGAGGCCGCCACTTGTCATCGTATTCTATATATATCTAATAGAAGCTTCTTCTCTAACATATATGTATAGTCTCACAAAATTCCTAATTTATCTGGTTAGTGACATTGCGCAGAGATATGTGCTCGGACAGGAGTGTTGTCCCGCGATACTGTAAGACGTCCTGTCACCTGTCACATGTGGATACACCACATGTACGTGCATGTGTGTGATGTGAGCACATGCACCATCACCTGTGGCGCAGCAAATATGTACTTCACTTTTGCATGATATGTACAACGTACTCGCAACCCTTTGCACTCCCTAGGCACCGCTATTGTGCCATATCCTTTCAATGAAATTATAAAAGCCAGTGTAGTTTGCGTTGAATGACTAGCAGATTCTGTGTTCAAAATTGATGTGCATTGTTTCTTAGAGAATTTTGAATTTTATTTTATATTAGGTAGAAGACTAACCCTTTTACCACCCTTAAGAAAACATGGAAAAAGGAAATTACCGGCAAGTATCAGTGAAAACGAAGTGATATTGTAATTGATATTGGAGCCATGAAATAGAATAAAAAAGCGAAAGGATGTGTTATTGAGTGATTATATCACTGATGACAATGGAAACAGAGACTTTCCAAGAAACAGAAGATCTGTACAGTGAAATAGGTTAATTGGAACATCTCGTTGGGGGAAAATAAATGTGAAACAAAGTATACACAAACTCCAACATCAAATCAAATTTAAATTAAATTAATTAAATTAAACTAAAAAAAAAATAGACGAGAAAAAGCAATGCCCAATTTGTATGAATGAGAAAAAAGGGAAACGTTACCACCCGAGGGAGAACTACTGGTTTAAACAAGTATCAAAAATCAATAGTAAAAACAATAAATAACTCTGAAATAGAAACAGACTGAAATAGAACAGACTAGCAACAACATGTTGATCCCAAACCTAAGGTACCGCCATCAATAATTAATAAAAAATAAAATAATCATATTTATTTTATAACTAATGTTAATAGGAAACCTTTGTAAGGGATGTGTACATTTAATAAATGCAAATCCTTAATAAATGCGTGTAAGGAAACGCAACTGAGACTTTGGTTTTCTTTCAAATGAAAGGAAACAATATAATTAAATAGGTAAACGTCACCATATTTTGTTTACAATCTATATTAATTAAATGAATAAAAAACTTTAGAGTAAGAAGAGATTTTTTTTTTTATAGTCGAAATCAGTGCAGTTTATTCTTCAGATATCATCAAAGGTCAGATCAGAAGACACTCTCGGAGTGCAAAAGGGTATGCCTTTTACGTCCAGTATTACATGTAATCGAGTCCGGCGCGCACGACAACGAGCGCACGAGAACAATACGCTAAGTACTAAAAATTTACGTATGTCACAACAACAACATCAAGTACTTAACTTACCTACATATATTATAGTAAATTTATACAATTTCAAATTCATAAGTAGATCATACTGGAGAACGAAAGGTTCATTATAAGTAATACGCAGTAACGCAAAGGATCGAGGAAGGTAGCACAATCAATGTCAGGAACATGGCGAATACGCTAAATATATTAATACAATTCTGGATTACGCTGAGAGATAGCGTATGCAGGAGTTACGAAAGTCGAGCGCATGCTCACCGACATCGTGCGCTAAAAGAAGAAGGGAATTTTTCACCTCTATTTAGGCAGTTAGTTTTTGTTTTCATAGAAATTGTTGTTGATAATAAATTACTAAAATATATATTTTATAAGTTGTTCATTGGCAATCTATTCGCAGAGCACTGTAAGGACAAGGACAGCAGCGTGTGCAGTTGAAATTACAGGATACACTTTTAATAGCTAATTTATATCTATTACAAATACGAAGGTCCCATTGAATGAAGGTATAGACTTCTATATTATAACTTAATTCCCGGTACGCCACATATGCTCAGCGCCACAGCAGCACTCCTTTCATATTAGGGCCAGTTAGTTTATCGGTAGGCCTACTTTGTATGGGGTAAAAAATAATGTTGAATATATTGTATTTTTACTAATTAGAATATTAGCAACACAGTAGCAATACGTAACCGATTGCTGGCCACCGATCAGTCGGATTTCAACGCCACAAGCTTTTACCAGAGCGGGAATATAAACCATCGTGGCGCAGTGGGACAACGTTTGACTGTAACTCCGCGAGTTGCAGGTTGTGGGTGGGGTACGCATCCTTAGTCGGGGTAGTGATTATATTTAAATTATTTTACTCCCCGCTCACACACAAACTCTCTTTGGCGTTACTTCGTTCAGTTGTATTGCTACTTCGGTACCGCGTCGAGCTCCCGGGCGTGCACGGCGCGTGTTAGTAATATAAAGATGTTGACTTGATTTAAATGGCCACGTTTTTAATTTTGAATTATATCGTGTTTAAAATCGTTACAGTCAAAATTTTTACTTATTTCTTTACTAAGCTTGTGGATACATAAGCTTACACTTTAAAACAAAAATTGAATAAATTATTCTTACTACTTATTTAAAAACATTCCTTGCCCTAAAAGAGTCAACATCTTTTTTATATACTCGTATTCAAATTTTTAATCCAACGGAGTATACAACAATTAATTAAATGTAATGATTCATCTCGTCACGTAAATTAAGAAATGACTACAAGACAAGACAGGGACAACTTACAGGAAGGCGCAGCGCCGGTGCCGGGGCGGTGCGATTGCGGGAGCGGGGCGGGGCCGGTCGGCGCTCGCCCGTTGGGGCACGCGAAGCGCGCGCAGTCTCCCTGGCGGCGACGCCTCACTTACCTCCGCCTGCGCCTGCAACCCGCACCAGGACACCGTTACTAGTGACTCGTGATACTCGTCACATGCATTACAACTAAGTCGGTCGGCCGTACCGATGCACCTTCGTGCACATGCTATGGGCGCGCCCAGCCAAATGTTGTCGTTTTCCGCGTCGCGTCCCGCCGTGTATCTGCTGCGTCGGCCGCCTCATCCGCTACGGTGTAAGAACAAATTCATTAGAAGTTTACCAACTGTTTATATTTTAACATAAAATGTCCACCATCCGCCTCGTCTCTCCTGTCGTCAAGTTTGCGATGACTCACCGCAGGCGCAGGGTTGCCGGGTGATCATCGCGCTCAGGCGCTCGCCGCACTCTCCCAGCGCCACGACGAGGCCTGCGCACATAGTAGGGGGTGAGACCGATATATCAAAACGTAACTAAAAACAGTTTTGGCCTTTGTATCATATCCACATCGATATCCTAAATTGTCATATCCAAATATCCTTATAACTACACACAAAACCAGTAACGACAACTTGACGATGAGATATGAAAAGCTAAATCGTAACGAAAACTAAGTAATCATAACGAAAACTATCGAACGCAAACCCCAGTCTTTTTTTCATTTAAATGTTTGGCTTCTGTTTCTTTCTACCATACTTTTATTTTATTTATTTTTTTTTATGGATAACGGATGGCAAACGAGCAGAAGGACCACCTGATGGTAAGTGGATACCTTCGCCCATGAACATCTACAACACCGGAGATGTTATGTAGATGCGTGCTCCAACCCTAGAGGATACAGATGGAAGAGGAGGACAATGCTTAGTATTCCGTTCTCGGAACCACCACATTTTGGGGAAAGGATGGGTAAGAATGGGAAAACCTGGCTTACATGCCATCGAACCGGAACATCATAAGATATTTGGCGGTTTCGTCTTTGAACGCTGATAGTGGTCGCAGAGCCAGACGGAGGACGAACCTCCTACCCACCCAGCTCACTATAATGTGTAAAGAGATAGGGCAAATTTGAGTATTGTAACTTACATTGTGTGAAAAGTATATTATTAAAGTTATCTCTAAACAATTATATAAATATATAAATATTTAAGAAGTGGAAATAATTTTGAGATTTTTCAACGCAACTTTTTAGACATAATTGTGTCCTTGACGTGGCAACGTCGCACCAATTGTTATTGTTAATTTTTTTTAGGTCACGCTGTCAACGCACATAGTGGGGGAACCCCCTTCGTTAATTTTATTTGGTTTTGGTCTTTTTCGTGGCTACTTATATATATTGTGTGATTATGTATACAAACCATTAAATGAATCATTATTTACGATAATATGATATGAATTTAGTTTTTAGTTATATTTTAGTTTCGCTTACCGCTATCGATATTTGAGAAAACGGTTTTGGATATCGGATATGAAAACGTCATCTTAGCGATATGTAACCGGTATGGCTAAGAAACCAAAACGCCCATGCCCTAGCACATAGTGAAGTGTTAGCACACACACATTGAACGCCACAGATGACAACACAGACGCGGTACTGACTATCAGAGTGGTCCGGTGGGGTCCGGAGCGCTCGCCGGCGTCGGTACGCGTCGCGGCTGGCGCGGGTGACGCACTACGGCGGCGATGGCGGCGACCCGGCGGCGCGGCGACGCGGAAGAGTCCAGTTCAGCGACGAGCACACGCGATCCCGACCGCGACGAGCCGCGCTCCATCTCTACCTCGCCCTCCGCCCGCCATTCCCCCTCGTCCACCACACGCCTCCTCTACCTCCTCCCGTCCTGTCCTTGGATTCGCTTCCCTAAAGCATAGTTCGAGTAACAGCATAATAGTGAACTAAAGGAATTGCATCTCATTCAGCAATCTGTTTCACATAGCCGACCCACCTTTCGAAAGTGTGCATGGAATAACCCTCCTCGCTTAGAGCTGGTATCGTCGCTCGAGCTCGTTTCATCTGAACAGCCAGGGAACAACGTAGTTAGTGCATCCACTTTTGTTGATACGCATCAGGAAGTGTGTGAGTACCGTGAGCGCGCTGCGTGCGTGCAGCTTAGCAGGCGCAGCAGCGGTAGAAGCCCTGCGCCGCGGCGTTGTGCGGCTCGTACTGCAGGATCAGCTGACAGCATTTCAGCGCCTCCGCGTACTGACGCCGCATTATCGCAGACAGGAACCGACAACCAACAAGCATCAAGCATAGGTTTCATAAAACATTAATTTTTTACTCATTTAAATAAATAAGTTCGGTTCGACATCATAGCAACCGGCTCTCATCACTATCATAATTATTTGATACGTATCAATAACTAAACATCTATCAATTTAATGGTGTATTAGTCATCACCAAACTATACAAACATCTATCACTAAACTACTTCTTATTTATTAATATACTCATCACATACACATCATTATTAAACGTACATCGTCAAGATTTGAGTTAGCTTTTCTAAAATAACTTGTGCTATTTAATAACTTTTATAGTATAAAAATAATATTACGTTAAATATTTTCTTATAAAATGTAATGAAATGATATTTCACATCTAACAGCCAGCTTCGCGCTTGTCTAAATTGTCGGCGAAGTCGGTAGAGGCGCAACGGTCGAAGTGACGTGATCCATCATTAAATAAAGTGTCCAGGGCTACCTGCCATTTTGACGGCAAAAAACTAGACCTTATTATAAAAAAAAAAAGTATATTTTCTTGAAAATGATATAATAGTTCAAAGTTTGATTAATATAAACAAAGTCTCAATTTAATATTAAATAGGAATCACAGAAATATCCTGTATTTTTTATTTTATTTGCGTTTGCTTAAGTGTCCAATACTCTCCTTCCCTTTTTTTTTTTTTTTTTTTTATATATTTGGTTTTCAAAGAAAATAAAACAAATAAAGGCAAAGGTAATAATTGTCAATTGAGCATTTAAATAATGTTTCCTACAAAATTTTTAAAAATAGTAAGTCTCTGCACGTTCGATTAATTTGTAAACTATTCCATAGTCGGGCAGATTTGAGAAAAAGGAAGAAAAAAATTACTAGTAATAAGTTTTTATCAGAGCGAAGGGAGCTGAAGTGGGTTTCATGAAGAAACTTGATTTGTTGGTGTTTAAGTATGGAGGAGCAGAAGGATTAAACAGAATAAAACAGAAGGCAAATGATATAAAATAAATAAATGAGTATTCCCAAGGAAATCGGATAGGAGCGACTTGAGATTAATACGAAAACTGAGAAATGTGTTCTTATTTATATAATATATTATTATGATTTTCAAAATAAACCACAATTCCAGGTCTCTGAAAATACAAAGTTTTGTTTTATTTAACACCTTACAATATTATAACAATATCGATTTACAACATTACAACAATCAATTTATCTCACCTGAAAATACAAATCACCTTAGACATGCATGAAGCGCCTCTATTTTGAATTAATGAAGTGTCTTTCATTACATATATATTTATTTATTTAAGTAGGTATGTGATTATGTATTTAGTGGGTGTTTTATAATATATACTTGTTATATTTATATATCCTAACATCGAAAACTTGCCTGACAGCAATGAAAAGGTTGCCTTGTTGTACTTATGCTAGAACTGTTTCTTTATTATATTGTATTTTTTTTTTTTTCGATCAGGTATATGCTGTTGGTCTCATCGGCCTCGACAGCGTCACTGGGTTTTAGGGGCCGAGCTTGAAAAAGCCTGACCCTGGCTTGGCCTCCTCGGTGGAGGACCATCATCTTAGAACTGCAGTGTCACAGGGGCGCCTCCGAATCTGGCGCCAGTCGAACCTCGGCTTCTGCGAACACTCGCTTGTAGTGGGGACTTTGCTTTCGCTCGGCCCGAGCTTAAGCCTACTGGGTAGGGCGTTCGATGCCCTGTTGATTTTAGTGGTTTGACCCGGTCGCACTGAGGCGTGATCGAGCCGCAGAAAAGTAAGGATCTCTGCCCCACCGGCGACAGGTCATGTCGTGCGTTCGCATGCGATCCTACCGTATGTTGCGGATCGTTTGGGCGAGAGTAATGACGTCAGCTTCTTCTGTTAAAACGTCGAGGCCCACGGGGCCCCCAGGGACGCTTGTTATCGCAGTCGCAGGCTTTACCACCAGTTGGTTCGGGATGAGAAGCAGCACTTTTAAAGTAGCTACTGATTAAAGCTTACAATGCTCTTACGAGTCGAGCTTTGTGTCTCTATGGATATCGATGTTACGCACTGGGTATTATGCACCTGTACGGGCGTAGAACCATTTTGAGCTGACTGAGCTGATAGAGGTCAGTCTGTGCGAATGGATATACTGTATATGGGAAGATAAATTGACACACGTAGTGTACAAAGATCTTATTTTTAAGGGACATCTCTACTTTGGCACAGACCAATGGATAGAGTCGACTTTAATAAACGGCGCTTTTGTTTGACATAAGTTATACGAGGTGTGTTCAAAAGCAAGGTGATCTTCATGCAAGAAAAACATGTATTTCATTGTCATATTTGCAGCAACTTTCAAAGTAAATCCCCCTGTATACTACACTTATGCCAACGGTTTTAATCGTCGTGCTACTCTCATAAGCACTTTTTCGGTATAGCCTTGAGCCTCTTTCCAGCGATGCAGTCTTATCTCTTCAATCGTTGCAAGACCTCCGTCCTTTCATAGGTCTCTTAGTTTTGGGAACAAGAAAAGTCAAGCATGGGCCAGCTGCGTGAATATGGTGGCTTGAGGCATGATTGGTGGTGTTGTTTTGGCCAAAAATCTCTCACCAGCAAAGATGAATGATGAGCAATTTGAACAAACTTCGCTTGACATTACTGCCCTCATGCCCAAAACGTTAGAAAAATTTCATGGCAATAGAGCCAAGCGGATATACCAACATCCTAGCAACTTCTCTCTGATAAAGATTCTGACGATTTTCCAGAACAATTTTCTTCACTGCTTGAACGTTTTCATCAGTTGTTGACGTGCTTAGCGTCCAGAGCGAGGCTCGTCATTGCATCTTCCCGGCCATCTTGGAAGAGCGCTTGTACCACTTGTAAAACATTTTTTTACTCAGAACAGTTTCACCCGTATGCCACTGTCAATATTTTAAGTGTTTCCTGAGCACTTTATTTTATTTTTACACAAAATTTGATGCAAACTATATTTTTCGATAGTGAAGAAATCGCCGAGCACGCAAAAACACTTATAACCTTTTACGCCTCTCCCAACCAAACAAAAAATGCTATATTACTGAAACTTGGTACAGATAAACGGGAAGAGTGTACCAAACATACAAAAATAAAAATCGATAACAGCACGTTGCCTGCCACCTTTACAGTCACCTTACTTTTGAACACACCTCGTATGTTCTCTCTGAAGGAGCTGGCTGTCTAGGATGACTCTAGGTATTTGGCTGAAGTAGCCTGGTATGGGAATTTAACAGTTTGACTGTTGGCATTGTGTCACAAGGTCTATATTGTAATATTGGTGCAATAAAGGACATATCTGTATGTTTTACGAAACACAGCGTGAACGTAAACAAACATGCGAACTGCTAAATAATTTGACAAAGTGAAACCTTAACACAATTTGAGGCGTACTTAAGCGTGAAAGGTGACTGACCTCCGCGAGGAACTCGCTGGGCGCGGGAGGAGGCGTCGTTCCTCGTCGGAGCATGAGTCTGGGCTGGTGGAGCACTTGCCGGTGGCCATGGTGGGGGTGGAATGAGGCGGCTGCTCGCGCAAGATCGCAGGGCGGCGCTGACGCGGTGTCGAGTGCGCTGGGCGCGGCGGGGCTATGGCGCGGGCCAGCAAGGCACACAGCCGGCGGCGGCGGAGGGGGCCGCGGCGCACGCTTGTACAGCCGAGGGTTTGGAGCTGTGCGTGTGAATTTACGTAGTCGACTCGTTTTTGCACTCCGTCTTTTTTTATGCTTTTCTTCTTTACGACCCGGATACCTGATAGAATTGGATACGAAATTAATTACTGAGTATGAACATACGAGTCTGCACAATTTGTACATCGTGTAGATATACTATATACTTACAAACGAGTATTAGGCGTGTAGAGGCGAGGTAGTCGCCGAGCGCGACCGGAACGACGACTTCGGGGAGCTCCGAGGTCTATTACATCGATCTCCGCTTCCTCTTCTTTTGGTCTATAATAAAAATTCTGATAAATACCCAATAAAAAAGCAAGCAGGTCACCATATAACTCTCTTATAGCGGTGCTCAACAGTTAGTGATTTTTATGGACATTATTAAACTTAGTGTAAGTATTATCATAATAAGCATAAGTGAGTCTGACATTCAGGTGGACCTTATCATTCACATTCAAATTGTTTTTAGTTAAAATTACCCATAGATTAGGTATACTAAATGTAAATATTTGCTTGCAAGGACGAGGAAGAGGGGGGAAACTCATCAAGTTAGTGTTGTTTACGTAGAAACAAGCCAGTAGGTACAGATGACAGCTTCTCAAGTAGCTGCCGAGAGTTTAGTGCTATCACTTCAACTAGCGCCTGCCGTCACTTAGACCGTGCTATAAGTACCTACCTACCCGCTACACGCCCGCATGACGCCTGACGCCTGACGCCTCTTAAAGTAACTACCTACCTATACTTAATACCTACAAGTTTTTTTTCATACTGAAATTTGAAACATAAAACATATTGTTAATATTGTATACAGAAAATCTCCATCGAAGTTCTTGCACTACTTTTGTCTTTTGTTTACTGTTATTAGTAGGTATCTATTATTTAGTTTCAAATTCGTCTACGGTCAGTGCAATTTATTATATTATAATTTGTATATAATAGCATGTCTATCGAAGCTACGGTCGCGGGGTTTATGTTTAGGATATAAGCGTATAGCCGGCGAGAGGAGCGTCACAACTCACAGTGTACCAGAGCAGGGGTGAACGTTCGCGGCGAGGATCGATGCCGCCGCTCGCCTGGCACTGCACCTCAACGGGGACAGTTCACAGTACGCTGTACGCCGCACCAACTCATATATAGTCAACACTTAATTTATTTATAATAGACTAGTTGTCGCCCTCTATTTTGCTTGCGTCAATTTTATACCTTTTTTCATTATATTTCTATTTCCTGTAGTTTCGACTATAAAACGGAAAGTCTTATTTCCCGTTGCCATAGAGATTTCGCGAAATTTCGGCTTTCTACATCCAATAAATTTGATGTGCGTTATCTGTCAGTCACTTATGGTCTGATGATTAGGCACGTATGGTCGGAAAAGACGGAAAAAAACTTGAGAGAACAAGTGTTTCTTATCCTTGATATAATGTTGGCATACACAAGAAACCATTTAAATGATAAGCAACTGCAACGTAGAGCTAAAAATTTTCAAAACTTCTCTCGAAAGAACCATCATGTTACAGAGGTTAATTTTTATTGCAAATATTATTTAGCTTTTCAAACGGTATTTATAAATTGAAATTTAAAACACCCTTACACTGAAACCTGATGCTGATCTTTACGAGCCGCACCGACGACGGTAAAATCTTTCTTGAAGACCGTGGGGGCAATGCCAACGCGTTGCCTGTAGACAATCACAGAGTCAAATCAAAGTTTACTATATCATGGAATTGTTTTATAATTCATAAGGTCAGTATTCATATCATGATTGTGGTGTCTGAGTAAATATCAAGACAACGTGTAGAACTGGCAGGTAAGCAGGCAGGCAAGTAACATTAGTATGAATTATAAATAATGCACAAGCGTAGCGTGACCGTTCATAATGTACAGGTAGCAAAGCTAAAGTATAGCACAGTCGTGGGAAAACTGGCTTGCGAACAAATTAGCGAACCCATTAGATATTTACTGCGGCCGCCAGTTGCTCCTACATATGTAATGAAACAACGGTTCCTTTATTTTGCTTACCATCGTAAATATTATTTTTAATGCTTTTCTTAGTTTTACCTAAGTCAAAAAGCTAGTGGAAAAGTATTAAAAATTTGTAAAAACATAGTTACCTGCCTGCGAACTAAAGTACTCGTATAATTAAAAATATTTTCAACATAAGTGAATTATATTAATATCAACTCGCATATTTCAATTAGCATATACACTTAAACTTATAATCCACAGTAGTCGAATATTATTTAGGTGTAATATCTTACCTTTTTCTTCGTTTATGAATGAATTGCGCGTATAAATAGGTTGCACTCGTAACGTAATCAAAACAAAAGCACACTGAACATATCGATTGAGCGAGCAACAGTTAGCGCTGTCGCTGAAGTCGATAGCGCCACGTCGCAAGTACCCAGATCACGATTCTACGCGTCTACATTTATTTACACTCTAGTAAATAAATCACTTTCAGACGGCCCCGTTTGGCGTGTCCGCCCTTATAGCTGGCTGCTACAGGGCTACGACGGCAACTCTGTCGCGACTTAGCCCGGCGAGTCCCTCGCAAGGCGCCCGACTACTACACTAGATGTGCCTACCTACTTGCGCATGCCTATCATTCATCCTCTTCATTGGTTTATCATTTTACTCAATTCTTCTTTGTATAAATAAAGTAAAATTTGTATTTGGTTTGCTGCGTAAGAGAAACTTAAACATAATTTCTAAATAACTTACGATTTTATCATAGATTTAGATGTTGTAATAACCATATTAACAACGTATTTAAAATACACTAGAATTTTTATTTAAAGTCGTGATTTTTTGACGATTTCAATAAATTATATGCATTTTGACAATTTATTATGTTCAAAACAAGAATTTTTAAAATTTTGTGTAACAAAAGAAGGATAAATTAGTTTTTATACTTGGAAAATTGCGCAGTTTAATTTGTAGGTTTAAGTTATAGGTATTGCCTATTCATTAGCAACTACATACTAGAAAATAAAGCGCTTTGATTCATATCTAGAAAGTTAATGTGGATTATATTTATTATAAATATGAGAGCATCGAGCCCACCGTGGCGCAGTGGGACAGCGTCGAAATTTTTTAAGATCGCGATCGTGGGTTCGATCGCCACTCGACATGACTTCATTTAATTTATTTTCATTTCACCGCTCTGGTAGGACAAAGCGTGGCGTTGAGTTCCGCCACTTCACACGCAAGATTTTAAACGGAGTGTATTGACACTAGGTTCTATGCTCTCTGTATACCATGCCTGCGGGATGAAACGTGAACCAGCAAAAAAATAAATTAATACACCAATACCTCGCATTGCGTCGTTTCGTTTTGGGTTTTTTTCGAAGTTGCGTCGCTGTTTAATTTTTACTGATTTTCACTGTGCGTAGTTACATTTTCGAAGTTGCGTTCTATTGGATTCGAGTCTTTAATTTTTTTAATTTTTTTTTCCTAAAATATGGCATATATATTACGTTACGTTTACGTTGCGTTTACGTTGAGTTTACGTTGCGTTTACGTTGCGTTTACGTTGCGTTTACGTTTGCGTTAACGTTGCGTTTACGTTGCGTTTACGTTGCGTTTACGTTGCGTTTAAGTTGCGTTTACGTTGCGTTTAAGTTGCGTTTACGTTGCGTTTAAGTTGCGTTTACGTTGCGATTACATTGCGTTTACGTTGCGTTTACGTTACGTTTACGTGGTGTTTTTGGTTATAAAAAAAATAATTATTTCCCCAATCTTACGTTGAAAAAAAAGCAGTTCAACAGACATTGGACCATTTTTTATGAAAGAAAGCCGACCTATGACAACAACCACTATAGACACGTCAGACAGTGATTAATTGTAATTAAACTTTCATAAATTAAATGAATATGTAGTTTATTTTGTTTAATTGAATACGTTTTTTGTATATTATTTTTGTTTGAAAAATTTTACTTTGTTCAATTTTATTTTTAAAAGGTAGTATTTTCGTAAGCCTGGAACCTATCTTCGGTCATTAAATGGTTTGCTAAAGAAAATCTATTTTCACTTTGCGTCGTTTCAATTTGCGTCGTGTTTTTTTGGAACGTAACCCCGACGCAAAGCGAGGTATGGGTGTGTAAGACAACTAAATATGGTTTGTGCTTTTATATTCGTACAGAAACTGAGTTAAGGAGAAGTCATGAAGGAAAATGCGAAAGATAATGAAGTGAAATGAAATGGAGATATATGTAGGAGATATCAGAATCACATAAAACATGGTGCTTTTATTTTGGTGGGGTTGTAAACCACATAGTAGTACACATGAAATTTGATTTAAACCGTTTGTTTTACAAATGTCTGTTTATTGTATTGATATATGAGCGTGACTGAACAATATAAATGTGAGCGAAACCCACACCCACTGGTACAAATATATTTTAAAATATATAAAAGTTTGTCTCCACTATTACAGATGATTTATTCGTACTATAGTTTTAGCCGATATGTGTAAATCCCGCGTTGTAAGGATATTTAAATTTTATTTTTGAAACGAGCAGGGGGAAGTCTCCTATTCTATACATATACTGTACAAATAGTGACCATGACTCAGTACAGTATGTCAGCACTGGCAACACATTTCGCTCAAAGACTTGCGTCTTAAGACACCGAGGTAAACTGAACGAAATAATTTTCGTTAATATCCAAGTCCTGGTGCTTAAATCTTCTAAATTAATATTTATTTATTGATATACTAATTAAAAATGTATGGGAACCAAAGACGTCAGTAACTACTGTATTTGTAATTAATATATATATCACAGATAATTAATACTAGTTAGCGAGTCTAGGCACGTATGCTGTCATCAGTCATGTGTCAAGAGTGTGGACATTAGACACAACAAAAAGTCACAAACAAAGTCGAGTTAGTCAAGTCATTTACAGACATGGCTGAATTGATAGAGCTACCTCTTAAAAAGTCCTCTGATGTAGATATTGTTAAACCTTTGAAAAATTTGATTCAAGCCACGTACAGTGACAGCAAGGAAGACTTCAACGATGCTATAAACGAGCTGAGCCGACTCAGAAGTAACGCTATCTGGAAAGTATACGAGAAGTCGTCATTAGACGCTCTTTACAGGTATTATTACCATTGTATGAGTCACATTCGTAGATTCAACTATCTACTTATTGACTTAATTTACACATTATATGTTATTATAAATTATACGTTATACTAAAAAGAAATCGGACTGTTATTTTATATCATTTGTATTTTTCAGTTATTATGATCAACTCGTATCCCTGGAGAGCAAGATCCCACCACAGGAGGTGCAGATCCCTTTTAAATGGAAAGATGCGTTTGACCGAGGATCATTTTTTACCGGACGGATGAGTCTTAGTATGTTTATTTCGGTATATTATTAGTTTTGATGCTCTCGTAACACAATATCTTTCGAAAGTAGCTTGAACTGAACAAATACTTGCATTGACTTCAAAAAGCATTTTTATTGCTGCTTCAAAAATTAGTTACAGATTATAGATTAAATACATAACTATAATAACAGCTATTATATTATATAATTACAGCTATTAGTTCCCTGGCATATGAGAGGGTGTGCATTCTTTTCAACATGGCTGTATTACAAGGTAATGTGGCCGCACAGCAACCCCTAGACACAGAAGACTCCCTAAAACTTGCAGCTAAGCTTCTACAGGTATGGTTTGTGGTTGTTTTCTTTTACTTGTTTTATATTTTTGTGTGCTCCTCTAGGAGCAAATCTATACAAAGGAAATAGCCATTTGAGAAGTCTCCATTTGTTGTTCTTTGTGCTGATACTTAAGAGGCTTATACTAACCAAGTTATATAACAATAAGAATTTTGTTTATTTTTTATTTATTCTCCCTGAAAAGTGTTGAGATGATGAAATGAGATGTTCTCTGTTAGTATGCTTTATCTATTTTTGTGTTAGTTACTTGTCATCCCTTTTGGGTAAAAGTCTCCTCTTTACTCTTACCATGTCAAACTTATATATTTAGTATAATGTCAATTTTAAAATCAAAACCAATTATATAATTGGATGGCTGAGACTGAAATTGGATTTATCTGTTAAATAACAATATTCATGTTTCTTTAACATGAAAACTAATGATTTTATTTCTAAGAGGACAACTCAATTCATTGCTTTATTATTTACAGCATTATTTGTTAGCTAACCTTTTCGTTTACTTAATACATGTTTTAGTAATGCCTACCTTAGAACTACAGATAGTCAACTACAAGTTATATATTTTAGTTACTCAAGGCCATATCTATGAACCATTATAAAAGAAAATAAGTTTAGTTTTGGATAAAGTGTGGTCATTGTTATAATGAATGTCAGATAAGTGTATAAAATATGCAGTTAATTGAAAGGTGTTGTAGATTTATTGCTAGTGTTGTTTTTCAGCAATCGGCAGGAATATTTGCATATCTGAAGGAGAATGTTCTAATGGCAGTTCACCAGGAGACCACCCCAGACCTGAGTCCTGAAACTTTGAATGCTCTGTCACAGTTGATGCTGGCGCAAGCACAGGAAGTCATCGTGTACAAGTGCATCAGAGGTTTGTTGAAAAATAATAAATTTGAAGTTTTTATATTCAATGATTAAGTTAATGTTTCATTAAATTTAATCTTCATATATGTATGTATGCATCTGTTCGTGTACTTAAGACCGAGATTTGATTGATTATATATATATTTCAAGCAAAACATGTGTCATGTGTCCCTTGAATTTTAATTGCACACTAAACATAATAAATATGAAACAACACCTTATAGCATACATGAGATTATATTATATTTATATATAAGTCGTCAGTTAGCTATCGTCACTATTTATATAATTTAAACTAACAGCATTATTCGTAAGAGTACAACTTCATTCGCAGATGAGATGAAAGAGAGCATGGTGGCGAAGGTGTGCTCGCAGTGCGAGGAGCTGTACACGGACGCGGCGCGCTCCATGCAGAAGGACGTGCTGCGCACGCTGTGGGAGCGCGACTGGGGGCCCGCCGTGCAGGTCAAGCAGGCCGTCTTCCGCGGACTCACGCACTACTTCCAGGCGCAGGTCTGCCGCGCCAACAAGGCCGTCGGCGAGGAGATCGCGCGTCTGCGCCTCGCCGTCGACGCGATCCGCGGCCTGCGCGACGGCGGCCCGCTCGGGGACGTGCCCGCGCGGGCCTCGCGCCAGCTCGCCGCCGCCGTGCGCGACAACGACTTCATCTACCACGAGCGCGTGCCCGAAGCGCGCGCGCTCGACGCCGTGCCGCGCGCGCCCGTCGCCGCCGCGCTGCCGCCGCCCGCGCGCTGGACATCCGCGCCCGGCCTCTTCGACCGCCTCGTGCCGCTCGCCGTGCACCAGGCGCTGCAGGCCAGCGCCGCGCGCCGCGCCGACCTAGTGGGCGGCGAGGTGGCGCGTCTGCGCGACGCCACGCAGCTGCTCAACAGCATCCTGGCGTCGCTGAACCTGCCCGCGTGCGTGGAGGCGGAGGCGGGCGGCGGCCTGCCGGACTCCATCCGCGAGAAGGCGGCGGCGGTGCGCGCGAGTGGCGGGCTGCCGGCGCTACGCCGCCTGGCCGCCGAGCTGCCGGAGCTGCTGCAGCGCAACCGCGACATCCTGACGGAGGCGGAGCGGCTGCTGCGCGAGGAGGCGGATGCGGACGCGGCGCTGCGGGCGCAGTTCGGCGCGCGCTGGACGCGCACCGCCTCCGACGCGCTCACCGAGGCGTTCCGCGCCAACGCCGCCAAGTACGCGCAGATCATCGACAACGCCGTGCGCGCCGACGCCATCGTGCAGCAGAAATTCCAGCAGCACGAGCAAGTTAGTACTGAGCGACCTACATTAAATTTTCTCATGACCGTAATACCCCCTTGACATTGTTATTACTTTTATGAATTTTTCTTTGACGTTAACCGCACGAATAATTTTATTTGATTTTATAAAAGATGTATTATTGAGAATTTTCAAAAATAAACCACAATTTGTTTAAAATCCAACAGCAGTCGAGGTAATATACGTCCGCGTGTCACTCTTTCAGAATATCGAGCTGCTGAGTCGCAGCGACGGCGAGATCGACGCCGGCGTGCCGACCGCGCCCGACGCCGCCGCCGACGGCACGGACGGCGCCGCCGACGGGGACGCCGCGCGACAGCTGCGCGCGCTCATGGCGCAGGTCGACGAGCTCAAGGCGGAGCGTGACGCGCTCGAGGAGGAGCTCAAGTGCGCCACCGTGGACCTGCGCGAGCGCTTCCTGAGCGCGCTGGCGGCCGACGGCGCCGTGGACGAGCCCGCGCTGTCGGCCGCCGCGCTGGGCGCCGCGCTGGCGCCGCTGCAGCGCCGCGCCGCCGCGTCGCTGGCGCGCCAGGAGACGCTGGCGGGCGAGCTGCAGCAGGCGCACGCGGCGCTCATGCGCGCGCGCGGCGGCGCCTCGGGCCGCGACGAGGCGCTGGGCCGCCTGTGCGCCGCGCACGACGCATACCAAGACCTCACCGGCAACCTGCGCGAGGGCGTCAAGTTCTACAACGACCTCACGCAGCTGCTGCTCGCCTTCCAGAACAAGGTGTCCGACTTCTGCTTCGCGCGCAAGACCGAGAAGGACGAGCTGCTGAAGGACCTCACGCAGGAGGCGTCGCGCGCCTCGCCGCGCCCCGCGCCAGCGCCGCCGCAGCACCACGTCGCTGCCGCTAACGAGGTATGACGTTTGTTGCTGAACTGACGGTATTTAAAATCGTAGAAAATTATCTGTATGGTTCATTTAATGATTGAAGTGCTTGATGCATTTCCTTGAGGCGCATTATATCCTTGCATCCGATCAGTATAGCTTCAGACGTGACAAATCCACTGAAGATACTGTTGCTTCTTTTATGGATAATGGTGTTAAGTGCTTGGGCGTGTTTATCGACCTTTCTAAAGCATTTGACACTGTTTTTATTCCCCGCCTTTTGTCTAAGCTAAATGATATTGGAATCCGTGGTCTTCCTTATAAATTCTTTGAGGACTCTTACTGATCGTACACAATGTGTTAAAATACATAATTTCTTGAGTAACAACCAAAAAATAAGCTTCGGTGTGCCTCAGGGCTCAATTTTGGGTCCTACTTTGTTTCTTATTTATATAAATAAATTATGTAAGATGTCGCTTTTAAATGGCTCAATTTTTACCTATGCAGATGATACGGCATTACTCATATATGGCAATAACTGGCAATAACTGGTCAGAGATGTTTATCCATGCGATAATGCGCTTAGTTCGGTGATGAGCTGGCTTTTTGATAATTTACTGACTATTAATCTAGATAAAACAGTGTATATGCCATTTTCATTGAAATCCAGTAATTTATATTCTGACTCTCTAGTTCTTAAAACACATTCCAATAACTGCTCTGTGAACTCTCTTATCTCAAAATGCAATTGTCCAGTTTTAAAGAAAAAACCACAGTAAGAAAAGTATCTTGGAATTTTAATTGACATGTCCCTAAATTGGAAGCCCCACATTGATAGCTTAACTTCAAGGATACATAAAATCATCTTTATTTTTAAAAAAATGAGACAGTCTGCAGATTATTCTGTTCTAAAAACAGTCTACCATGCTCTATGTCAGTCTATTCTTACATATTGTATATCTGTTTGGGGTGGAGCACCAAACACTCATTTTCTTTCGCTGGAACGGGCCCAAAGGGCTGTCCTCAAGGTCATGATCTTTAAATACTTTAGATATTCAGCTACTCAGTTATACATTGATTGAAAAGTTTTGACAGTGAGGTCACTCTTTATTCTGCAAACTATACTTCGAGTACATAAAGAAATAAAATACCAAGAAAGTAATGCTAAGTCTCGTCGCTTTTATAATGTTTGTCCTACATACAAATGCAAAACTGCTACTGCCCAAAGACATTATCTTTCTATCGGGAGTCATCTTTACAATAAAATTAATTAAAATTTGCAACATATACCCTCTGTCTAGGTATCTATGCAAGGCACAAGTAGGTTTGTTCCTACAGGCGCAGGATTACAAGGAAATAGCTGTTTTATAACTCAGTTTTCTGTCTTAATTTTTTTGTTCTTTTTTAGTCTTTTGTTTTTTTTGGATTTAAATTATATATAATATATATATCCAGATACAAATCTACTGACGTCAGGTTCTTAAAATTGTAAGAGCGCTGGTACCCATAAGACAAGTTAAATCTTATATTGGGTACCAGAGTTTATAAATACTAGTGTCACAACAATAAAAGTAAGGAGATCATACTATGTATCTGGTTACTGTATTACGTTACTTTTGGTCCAATAAAGATATTATTTATTTTATTTATTTATTAATGACTACTCTAACAATTGTACAATGCCCATATTTAGAGACTCGTGGATTTGTATTTATCATATATTAATTAAACTTTGGTACGTCGTACTCTCCACCTACTCGCGTCACGTTCACTATATTAGAAATAGGACATTTATGTGAATATTTGAACTTCCGTTAGCCCACTGTGGTCGCCAAAAAGGACCCCCCACCGCGTCCACCTCCACCGACGCCGTCGGCCGCGCCCGCAGCGCCCGCCGCGCCCGCCGCCGCCGCGCTGCCCTACCCCACGCAACCACAAGGTATCGTTCATGTCTAGTGTATAGTTAGGTCATGACTAAGACACTGTTAGATTGATGCATGGTAATTTTTTTATGCTTATAAAATAATTATTTATGATAGTGATGAGAGCCCGCGCGGTCGCTATGACAACGGAACGCGAACTGATTTATATCAGAAAAAAATAATGTTTTTGAAATGCTAAATTGCAACGTACGGTCGCACCGTACATCTAGTGGCCGTCACAAATTTAGAAGTAATATTATAACTGAGGAATACATAGTTGCAAATACGAAGGTAATATTTTAAAAATTCAATATATACTGTATGCGTTCAGGCATGCCGCTGCCGTACGGCGCGCCCGCCCCGCCGTACCCGGTGTACGCGGCGGCGCCCATGCCGGCGCTCTACAACCCGTACGCCACGCTGCCCTACCCGCACCACGTGCGCGCAGCACCCGCCTACCAGCCCTACCAGTACCCGCCGCCGCCCGCCGGGTACCCGCAGCCGCCGCCCGCCGGGTACAACCCCTACCACCACCAGCAGCAGTAGACCACCACCACACAGTGTGTGGATGTGTGTAACGTTACACCTATTACAATTTGCTTTGTTTCATTATATTTGATCGTAGTTAACTATAAAGGTACTAACTAGTGAGACGCGAGGAGTGCGACGTGAGATTACACAAGGGATGTTGATTATCTAGGAATTTACTAATTGTTGTAGGAATAAAGTTAAAAGTTATTGGGATATTAACTATGGATTTTGTTAAGTTTATATCAAAGAATATGTATTGAATGAAATGTTTGTCTCGACTGTGTATGTATGTATGTATACAGCATACCGTAAACGCTAATTGCATAGTTAAAACATTCTTGCACAAGCGTCAAAACCCACTAACATCGTCCCAAAATCACACACAAGGTAAAGAAACTTAGCAATAATAGATATTATTCCAGAAGCTTGGCAGAAGCAGGTGCAATTTATTATGAGTTATGGTTCTAAAGTATACATAACATAAATCATTTCTATTGTATTTAAATTATAAAAATGAATTATAATCTCCAAATTATGTTAATTTTATTAAAAAATGTAATTATAAATATTTTTCAAATAATCTATTTTTATTTAGTTCCTTACGCACTTTAGTTCTTATAATTTGCTTTGTTAAGAATGTATATCAAATGAAAGAAGGAAAAACATCAAAAGAAGTTCAGTTCAGTTCTTTAATTATAACACTAGGAAAACGCGATATCAAAAAATCTGTTGTTTAATTGTTATATGTCAACTGATAATACATACAAGGGTCGGCAACGCGTAAGTGATGCCCCTGGTGTTCCAAGCGTCCATAGGCCACGGTAACCACTTACCATCAGGTGGGCCGTGTGCCTTGTTGCCACCGTCGTGGTATAAAAAAAAAAAATAAAAAACATACAAATCTCAGTTTAGTTTAAATATATACAGCAGTTCCAGAGAATACAAACAGATAGACAAAAATTTAAAGTCAAGTAAAGATTCTTCTTCTAGTATTATTTACTGATGGCCATAAAGTACTATTTTGTATATAAATTGAATGTACGCACAGAAACAAAATGGCTTATTATAATAAGCTTAATATATCCATATTTATCTATATTTTACACTATAGTGTAAAATATAGATAAATATGGATATATATCAGGATCAAACAGGCAAGACATTTGTTTAGCACTTAGTATTTATACTTTTTAAATTTCATTTTAGTAGGTAGCAAGTGTTGACTGTTGCCTGCAGTCATACTCTTTCCATCGAGTATTGATCCACTACCAGAGTTGGCGCGACCTCCATCTGTGATAGAGCCTGGATAATATTAATATGTAAGGGGTGAAAACTTTGAAAATTGGACCTCCTTTTTAGGAAAATAATGCAGTTGGAAGGGAATAAAATTTATATGGATAAGTGCAGAATGTTTTTTATAACAATGTATTTAAAATACTTTAAATTAATAAAATATAAATTACACCCACTATTACATGACTAACATGTCATTTTTATATGTGACATCAACGCGGCTACTAATATATATCTGTTATATTACTTTACTTTTAATATCGTTCAATATTCAAAAAATTTACAATGAAAACATTGATAGTCATGAAATACTTACATATGTAATGTATAGGCATGTACACATGTTTGAAAAGTTGAAAAATACCATATAAAATGATTGCATAAAGATCTTTAAATTTTACAATACGATGTTGTCCTCAAACCGCCACTTTACTCTCACTAATCTATTGTGGTTTTCCCTAAACAACTACCATATTCTATAAATCATCGATTAGATGTGTATTATTCATATGCAATTCTTTGCAATAATAAATCAATATACACAACGGAATATTAAATATTACTACAGATAGATAACAGTACAACAGAGAAATAGAGTTGCTTTAAAATCAATATATGTGTATTACTATTCTAAAAGGTAGGTAAATAAAACTACAAAACATGAGTCAGTATTTTATTTGTTTCACAAATTAAAAATAGGTGTTGAAGCATTTGTAAATTATTGCATCGGCAACTCTGAATAATCCCAGTTACTGACATGGTGCACCCAGTATGGTGCCATCAGCACAGGTAGTGATGTGTGTAATGAAAATTATTTAATTAAATGAAATTCAGGGATGAAATGTATAAGAGTGTATGTTTTAAATTAAGGAATTAAATTATGAGAAAATGGGCCAATAAAAAATCAGTGAATGATATCACATACCACTATTTATTAAATAAAATTTTCTAATGTACATAATGATAATAACTTGAATACACAAAGCTTAGAACTTGGGTGCGGGCGACTCCTCCTTTGAGTAATCCCTAATGGGCGAGTAGAACTGTGAACAAACACTTTGTATTAAACTCTGTTAACACAAACTCAAATGTTGATGTCTTACATTAGGTAAACTATAATATACAACACAAAATCTTTATAAAATCAAATAGTCGCTTAGTTATGAAAAGCCTAAACATTATATACAAATTGTAATTTAATAATATTTGATGGCAAAGAAAAAGTTAAATATATAGTTTACTTTGTATTGCTTGTTCCTGTACTCCTCCCATGGCTCGGGGTTGGTGCGTTTGTTCCACGAGACGTCGGGAGAGCGCAGCGCCAGGCGAGCCAGGTAAAACATGGATGCGCCGCATCCCAAACCGACACATACGTATAGCGGGATCAGCTGCGAATTATATTGTATTCTTAAGATCCTGCTCAGTATTAGTCGAACATTTATAATTACTTGAGTCGCTCATAAGATGGAACATAAATCTATGTTGTTCGAAACAATTCGATACAATAATATGTAAACATACTATATTTCCATAATTTGCAACGTTCTCTTATAACATGATTTATATAAGGAATCTTCTCAGGCATTAAATTGAAAACTAAATTTTCTAGTTGTTTTTATTATTGTTATAAATAAACTCAAGCACTACGTATATAGAAAAAATAACGTCATGTCCTTAAGATAAAGATTGCAGGTTAATTATGTAATCTTAGCTTACATATAGCACAAATAATGGATATAAAATATACTTACCGCTTTGTGCTTCTTCAAACTGGAAAAACTGAGGCCTTGCATTTTAGTTTTCTTACACTGGCTTTGTATGAACAAGTGAGCACCTTCGGTGTATCAATAGTGTAACTCTTCTGGCCTCTGGGAGTATTACGAGGACAGGAAAATTCTATCAATATGTCGTTTTACATAGACTACACACACGAATGTTACTCGTGCAGAAAATCATTTAAAATCAATATTCTATCATATCAATAAACGTGCAATATAATAGTATCGCTACAAAATATTTAATATTAATAAACTTTTTATAGTCATTGGTTAGAAATTATCACATAATATAATAATTGTTCTGATTGTTATATAGTCTTTATGAATGTGCGTGTCGACTGTCGACTGTCGAGAGTCGGGAGTCGCTGTCGAGTGTAGTCTGCTGTCTGCTGTCTGCTGTCACTGTACTAACTAGTAACTAGGTCTGTGACAAGCTGTTAGCTGATCGACTGATAAAAATTGTTAAATAAATAACCTATTTTAATGGTTTGGTGCTACGTTACGGGAGTGCAAAACAAAATTGGAAGAAATTTACAGAAAAAAATGAGCTTTTTATTGTGAGTGAACAAGAAGACAATCGTTTATCCGATATCTGTTAATCTATTAATAACTAGTCGTCTTCCGTTCTGTGGTGTCTTGTTTATACTGTTAAAGCCTAAATATATTTATCAATTTTATTATTTTTTCAGTCAATAAATTACATTTAAAAAGTATTTAGCTACAGTATGACTTGGGATGTAATTTCATTACGAAATTTTGTTCATCGATTGAATAATAAACTAAAAACAAAATAATAGTGTTTCTTGATAAATATTTTTTAAATAACATGTTATAAAAGCTTGAAACGGCGTTTCTAACGATATTGTTTATATTTCAGTGGGAGTCGATCTAATCGAACTTTCAAACCAAAGAAAAACATTCCCGAAGGGACTCATCAGTATGATCTCATGCGTCACGCCGCCGCCACTCTTGGCTCAGGAAACCTTCGGCTTGCAGTCATGTTGCCCGAGGGCGAGGACTTGAACGAATGGGTCGCTGTCAATAGTCAGTATATTGAATCAATTTACATTTATCATTAACCAATATGAGTCAGACTCCAAATTGATAGCCGTAGGAAGTGACTGATATCTGTTTTTAGATAGCATTCAAACCAACACAATACTCAACACTTGCCTGAAATAGTTACTTATTATTATTTGTCAATGTTAAGTGTCATAGGACTACCACATTATAAGAGGAAAAACATTAATGTTTATGTAGAATTTGAAAGTTTTTATTTTATATTGCATATCTCTTCTATATATTCAAAATATGAAATTATAATCATAAGGAAAAATTACAAAATGTCTATCATATACTATTAGTTATTGAATGTTTTCCTGTATATACTGTTACTATCAAAATAGATTAAGAATCATATGAGGGCACTACCTTCTACAGACTAAACTGTTTTTACCCTCAGTGGTTGTCCATTGTTGATTTATTATCTTAATTTTTATTGTATTATCTGCTCAGGGAAACAATAATTTTAAAAAGTAATTTTATTTCCCCACTCTGCTAAAGTTAAAGATAGTGTGGTATTGAGTTTGCTGCTCAACACATTTTCTTGAATTCAGGTAGAAAGTGGAGAATGGAGTGTCTTGACACTTAAATTCTACTGGATTGCCCTGCTAGCTGAGATAAGTGTGATGTTGCAACTTATAACAGTCACAAATAGAGCTTGTGTCTATGTTATCATATTACACTAGGTGTTAGGCACAGACCTCATATATGCGTGGTGTTGAAAACTTACAAATAAAAAGATATTATCAGACAAGCATACAAATTCAATGCCTATATTTCATCATATTGTACCCATTTTACCCCTTGCATACCATATTTACATAATTCCTTCTCAAATGTAGTTATCAAGACCATATCTTAAGTTGCTAGCTGCTTACAAGTAGCTGTGTTCAAGGGGGTTGTGGCTTGAATTAAAATAGGTACATTTGCACATAGATTTTTATGAAAATGTTTGTTGGGCACAAGTACTATACATACATACTAACTATTTTTTAAGAGGATAATGTAAATAAAATTAAAAGAGTACTTTAATTGATTTTATGCTCAACATTTAGTCAGACAGGTGACAGGAACAATGCAAAATAATACCATAAATACCTATAGATATATTGACATGTAAATGATGTTTCAGCGGTGGACTTCTTCAACCAGATCAACATGCTGTACGGCACCATCACAGAGTTCTGCACAGAGGAGTCGTGTGCAGTGATGTCAGCGGGGCCCAAGTACGAGTACCACTGGGCGGACGGGCACACCGTCAAGAAACCCATCAAGTGTTCCGCGCCCAAGTACATCGACTACCTCATGACGTGGGCGCAAGATCAGCTCGACGACGAGACGCTATTCCCCTCCAAGATAGGTAACCACAATCCAACGACATTTTTGTATGTGTGTTCCTGGAATAATACATGTACAACAAGATGTGTGACATGTCCGCAGGCGTGCCGTTTCCTAAGAACTTCCTGTCGATGGCAAAGACGATCCTGAAGCGTCTGTTTCGCGTGTACGCGCACATCTACCACCAGCACTTCCCCGAGGTGGTGCAGCTCGGCGAGGAGGCGCATCTCAACACATCCTTCAAACACTTCATATTCTTTGTTCAGGTACGCATTACATAGATTATGGGTCACTAATGAGAGGTCATAGCCGACTTATAGCCTCAAAGCTTGTCTGTCTATACGATGTATGGGCTCGCAGCACTCATGATTAAATAATATGTTGCAGGAATTCAATCTGATAGAGCGGCGGGAGCTGGCGCCGCTGCAGGAACTCATCGAGAAGCTCACCGCCAAGGAGGCGCGATGAGCGGCGACCACCGACACACTCCCGCTCCCCGCTCCCCCTCCGCGCTGCGCTGTGTCGCTGACGACACGTGCTTAGATTAGATTGTAAATGTTATTAATATTGTACTTAAGTTTAACATATCGCTGTACTGGAGTCTGGACACGCGTGCGACCGACACCGACACCGACAGCGACACCGACAGCCACAGCGGGGCGACGATTATTATTAGTGTACTAATGTTTATGCGAATGAATTTGTGATATGAGCTACTTGGAGACTGGTCGAGAATACTCAGGCGCGGTGCGGGCGGTGCGCGTGCGCGGGACGGGAGGTATGTGTGCAGTAGCACGGCGTGTCCTAATTGAAATCAATTGGAAGATAACAATATATTAGTACGAGTCAATATTGATAGTAGGGGAGGCAGGGGGCGCTCCGCACCTCCCCGCACCGCGCCCGCCCACTGGTGGAATTTATATACGGAAGTGTTTAGATTTGATACGAAACTGAAAGTGGATGTAGTCGAGGAGAGCGAGGAGCGGACCTGACGTTATGTTGTGTACGACTGTATTCTGCAAACAACACCGTGCACCCTGTACGCTATATACAATACAGTGTAACTATACAGAGTACAGTATGTGTACGGTGTATACGGTGCAGTAAGGTGTACACTGCGAGCTGTGTAGGTCGTGACACACGCCTATGTATTCGGTTCCTTATTTATTTATTGCACGCGCAGGGAGCAGAGAGCAGAGAGCGGCCGCCCTCACTCCGCCCTCCTCCGTTTATGTCACGATATCTATATATTATATTAGATAATAAGTTATTAAGATATATTTTTGCAATCGAACGATTGAGCGACGCGCGACTGACGTAATGATTTTTTTATTTATAAAATATAATATGTAACATGAATTATACGAATTATAAAATACAATGTTGGCTTTCATTACCTGCCTAAATTGACCTAAATTACGCATTAGGTAATCACAATTATTTATTAATATGAGTATTTACATTTTTATTTGATAGAGCCTGTCCGTATATTCACTAAAACTTAGAACCCCCCAGTGACGGAGGCGTGGTGCTCGAAGCTCGAAGTGGTGAGCGGTAACCTACGCGTCTACCATTTTTGCTGCTAATCTATTTGTTCGATACATATCTTTAGCTCGAACGAATCTGAAGCTCTTTAAAAAAGATTTCTGGCAGAAAATCGAATCTCGTTGTGGTAATTTCTTTGACATGAATTGTTTTACATACATATATAGTAGTATTACATATATAGTAGTACCAAAACAGGTTTTTAACCCCTTACAGCATCGCGGTTCATATATAGATCAAACCATGTAATCATAAATATTTTAAAATGTAAGTTAAAAATTGTGATTTTGTGAATAGCGTATCAAATAAGATCCTGCCATCTGCCATCTAAGAATTGTTTTGACGAACTAAATCATCTCTCAATTTCGACGAACAGGTTGCGAGCGGCCCGATACGTATTCTTTAATTTTTTTTTTAAATAAATACAAAACTACATTTTATCACTTTCAAAAATATATAAAAGGGGAAAGCAATATATCTGAAGTATACTGATAAAGTAAGTTTTTTTATTCTATTTCATTCTAATATAATGTACGAGGAACCTATCTTCGATCATTAAATGGTTTGCTATAGAAAATCTATTTTCACTTTGCGTCGTTTCAATTTGCGTCGTGTTTTTTTGGAACGTAATCCCGACGCAAAGCGAGGTATGGGTGTACTGTGTTCGCGTAGCTTTGTTGTATATATTTGCTTCAACTGTTGCTGTCTCTTTCACTCAACTCTTAAAGATTTATGCACGCCTAGTACTATGCACCGTATATTATTTTAAAAAAACACATTAATCAAATATTAAATAAGTTTTGTACAGAGGACACGTCTAAACGCTTTCGCGGTCCGAGGGGTGTTGGTCGTGGAGGGACGTACGACGTACGACGAACTGTTCTTTTTTTTTTTTTTCTTTCAACGTAAGATTGGGGAAATATTTATGTTTTTTATAACCAAAAACACCATGTAAACGTAACGTTAGCAGTTTAGTGGCAGGTCTGTAATTATTTGTGGAATTTTATTATATATACATATACCATTTCACAAAAATGATTACTAAAACTTTTGATGACGAAACGTAGAGTTTTCGTAGAGATTATTTCTAAATAATGAACTTATTTTTCTTCATTTTTTGCGTTCAAATAAAATTATATTTAAGATATACTGTTAAAGTTGCAGTCGTTAGATGTTTTCGACACCCGTGGAGTAAAATATAGGGAATGAAAAATAAAAAACAATTAGTAATTCATTACTTTCATTTAATCGTGTGAATAAATCTAAGGCGAAATACGCTTCGTCATTGACATTATTTTGTGCTAAAAATCATCCGCGTGTAGTATAAATATATATAAGAAGGTGACACTAAGTCACTCGGGTGGCGTCTCACGTGGTGGAGACGGGCGGCGGCGGCGGCGGCGGCGCCAGGAAGGCGGCCGGCGGCGCGGCCCACGGCGGACCGAACGCGCCGCGCCAACCCATCATACCTGCAACCACACGCAGAACCTCTTACATCACCTACATTTTTTTTTTTTTAACTTCACGCTGTAACCCGCATATAACAGGGTACGCAGAGGGAACCAGAGAACCTAGTGTTAAGATACTCTTTCAACAATTCCGTTCCCCACTTTCCGCCGAATTGAGGCATTGCGTGTTGAGTGGCGGAACTCAACGCCGCGCTTTGCCTTGTTACCAAACCCAAGAAATAAAAATACTAAATTTTACATTTCCTGGAGTGGGAATCGAACCTCTGCGTTACGACAGGCGTTCACCTACATGTTACTAAATAATTACTTTTTTATGCACTTAAGATAAGATAAGATAAATTCTTTATTGCACACACAAAAAAAAAAAGAAAACAAGTATAAAGGAACATACAAACTTAAATTGATGAGCAACGTAAATTTTAATTGTTGCGAGACATTTTAATGATTATAGTATAAGTATCATTTTGTGAAATGGTATAAAGTTACTTTTTAGTGAAAATGTAACTTTTGGGCTATCTCTTGTTATATTTGAGTATCTGACACTGACAACACTTTCACACACCAGCACCACTTCTCAATGCTTCACATTGTATCCTGCACGTAGCAAGGTAGACAGAAGAACCTGACAACCTACTTCTGAGACACTAAACATTTCTAGAAATTTCTGAACACTTCTTAATGCTATATATTTAAAAAGATCTTCACGCTTTTTCTCGCATATCAGAGTAATCAAAGAGAACGTAGTACTGTTAAAACACTCCAATCCGCACTTTTCACCCATAATTATGACATTGGAAGTATTTGATGGAATTCAACGCTGTGCTTTGCTTTACTTGATAGAAGAAATGAAAATACCTCTCAATCTCTCACATAATCCGTACGGATCGAACCAATTATTAATTGTGCTTACAGCCAAACTATCTAACCGTGCCATGATGGTAGGTAACAGTATATATGTATAGCAATTTATGTGAGCTAGTATGCAGAAAATATATAACATGTAATTTAAATGTTAAAAGAATATACAAATCATTTGTACGCTATGGAATATCCATGCGTTTTGTAATCTCATGACAAATTTTGCATGGAGGATTGAAAACATTTTTTTTCGTTCCATTTATATTTATATAATAGAGTACTAAAAAAATATTAAAAAATATTAAAAACGACAAATATAAGGCATTGATATAGTAAAGGCGGCGCGTGTGTGTGCGTGCGTGCGTCTGTGTGCGTGCGTGCGTGCGTGTGTGTGCGAGTGTGTGTGGTACGTACCGGGCGGCGGCGGCGGCATGTGCGACGCGTCACCCTGCAACAAACAATTATTATAACATACTAACTGGTAGTTGTTGAATTTATTATAATTGAACACTATAATATTATATCAAGTTAAATGACTATTTGCTGACGTGATGTGACGTTTTCAATCAGGTAGTAAAAGTTTTCAAGTTTTCATACACATTCGTATATTTTAATATGCTTGCTATCAAAAAACAATGACATGTGTATTTATACTTTCTTAGTTAAGTTAATTTAATTTTTTCTAAAAATATAATTCAACATGTTATTACAAAAGGGAGGACATCATTCAAAGAGCAGTTTTACGAAATTACAAACAGAACATACCTGGTGCGGCGGCGGCGGCGGCGGGAAGGGCGGCGCGCTGCCGGGCGGCGGGGGCTGCGCCGCGCTCACCGCGCCCACTGCGCCCACACCACCTCCTGTGCACGCGCAAGTCGACCAATTGTTTATATTTACATTAGGGATGTTGAAAATTAAAAAAGCATTCGCTATATCGATATATCGATATTTATTAAAATATCAATATTAGCGTCGATATATCAAAGGAAGAATATCGATGTATCGATATATCGATTAAATCTCAATAAACACAAAAGTATTTTACTTATTCCTTTTTACTAGACAAAATTACAAAAATATCAAGAACTAAAAGGCTATCTTCTAACTTTAAGACCTATTTAAGATATCAAACAAAAATAAATAAATAAATCAGATAAATCAGTATTTGTCCGGCAGTGAAAGTAGAAGAACTCTGCTTCTTACATCCTCCGCTGTCAGCCGGCTTCTATTGTTAGCTAGATAGATTTACGCTACTCTCTCTCTGAAGGTAGAGAGGAAGTCGTAGGTATCAAGTATATATCGTAGCATACCTAGCCAGGGCGCGTGTTGCGGGTGCTGCGGGTGCGGCATCGCGTGCGGGAACGGCGCCGGCGGCAGCGCGGGCGCGCCTCCTCCTGCAACACACACACGCGCGCACATATAGTTGCGATATATCGAAACGTAACTAAAAACGGTTTTTACTCTTATATCATATCATATCGATATCTAAATGATCACATCTGATATCAAATATCTACATATAAAACGTAAAGACTACTCGACAATGAGATATGAAAACTAAATCGTAACGAAAACAAAATAACGAAAACTATCGAAATGTAACCGTTGGTCGCACTCACCCGGCGCCGGCATGATGGCGCGCGGGGGCGGCGCGGGCGCGAAGGGCGAGGCGGCGGCGGCGTGCGGCGCGTGCGCGGGGCGGCGCGGCGGCGCCTCGCCCAGCTCCGCCATGAGCGAGAGGTACTCCTCGTCGATCTTGGCCTTGTCGTGCGCGTGCGCGGCGGGCGCGGCGTGCGCGTGCGCGGCGGGCGCGTGGCCGGGCCGCTTGGCGCGGCAGTCGCGCGCGATGTGTCCGGCGCCGCCGCACGAGGAGCACACGATGCTGCCGGTGACGTTGGGCTTGTCGGGGCACAGCCACGTCTTGTGGTCGGCGGCGGAGCAGTTGGCGCAGCGCGGCGCGTCGCTCTCGCGCAGCGTGCCGTTGAGCTGCGCCAGCTCGCGCAGCTGCATGCGGCGCAGATCGTTCTGCCCCTCGGGCACCTCGACGCCCTGGCGGATCACCTCCTTGATCTTCTCGACGGCCTTCTTGACGCAGTCGGCGTTGGTAGCGGTGATGTAGGCGTGCAGGGGCTCGTCCTCGCCGGGCAGCGGCTGCCCGTCCTTGCGCCCCACCTTGCCCTCCTTTACGGACCCCTTGCCGCGTATTATGATCTTGGCGCCGGTCTCCTTCTCCATAGCTGCATCGAGATGGCACGTCAGTAATGTAATAATAATAATAAAAACTTTATTGACAAAAACAAATTTACAAATGTTTTCTTAATATTAGGCTAAACTTAAAAAAGATGTGAATTAAGATACCGACCTACGACAACAACCACTATGGACACATCAGACAGTAATTAATTCTAATTATACTTTCATAAATTAAATGAATATGTAGTTTATTTTGTTTAATTGAATACGTTTTTTGTACATTATTTTTGTTTGAAAAATTTTACTTTGTTCAATTTTATTTTTAAAAGGTATTATTTTCGTAAACATATCTTCGATCATGAAATGGTTTGCTATAGAAAATCTATTTTCATTTTGCGTCGTTTCAGTTTGCGTCGTGTTTTTTTGGAACGTAACCCCGACGCAAAGCGAGGTATGGGTGTACTGTGTTCACGTAGCTTTGTTGTATATATTTGCTTCAACTGTTGCTGTCTATTTCACTCAACTCTTAAAGATTTATGAACGCCTAGTACTATGCACCGTATATTATTTTTAAAAAACAAATTAATCAAATATTAAATAAGTTTTGTACAGAGGACACGTCTAAACGCTTTCGCGGTCCGAGGGGTGTACCTTTAAGCGTGTTGCCGCGCGGTCCGATGAGGAGGCCCACAAAGTTGATGTCGGGGTGCTCCTCCTGCGGGATCATGACCTTGTCGTGCACGCGCACGATGGGCGGCTTGTAGTCGGGCGGCGGCTTGAACTCGGGGTTGATGTGGTGCATGCGCTGCACGAGGCGGTGGCGCTCCTCCTCCAGCTTGCGGCGCGTGCGGTACTCGCGCGTGTTGAGGCGCTTGCCGTCCGTCGAGTAGATGGGCTCCGGCGACGGCGACCTGCAACACGCAACACGCGAGCGCTCAGAGGAGACACGAGCCGGCGCTGTCGGAAACTAACCTACGTAGCGCCTAAACCTATAACGGCCTGAGAAAAAAAAATTGATTATTTTGTTATTACGTTACACCTGAAATTTGAATACATTAGAACTCTGAAAAAATATTATTCAAACAATGTATTAATCGAGCTGCGTCACTGAAAAGAGTTGCATTAATGTCATTAATGTAACGCGAACGAGGACACCGCGGGGACCCGTCGACGTTCTTTAATACTCAATTAATTTTTACTCATGAGGACCGTCAGTCGGCGTTATCGGAATAATAGTGAAACCGTCCTGCGAATCAAAAACGTGACATTAAGTGTAAAATCTTCACATGGAGCGGTCCGTCCTAACTTGGAGCGTGACTAGATAATGTTTGGAGAAAACCTTGCGAGGCGCCACGGCGCGGTCCGCGGCGGTGCGGCCGGTGCGCGGGCGGCGCGGGCGCGGCGGACGCAGCTACGTGCAAGTAGGGGGATTGGCGAACCTTTCTTCCACGTTGGCGGGGATGCCGAGATCTCCGGAGCGCAGCTTGCGGCTCACCTCCTCGATCTGCAGCTGAACTGCAAGGGAACGGGTTAGCGCCGGGCGGCCGCACATTAGACACGCGCACACAATCGTCCCTCGTCACGTCGGCCGCCGGGACTCGAACCCGGACCGCACCCTCCCGCTCCCCCTCCGCGAGACGGCCGACAAAGGAACGGTAAAAACTTACAAAAGTACTTAATTTTTTTTATTTATTCTTGTATATAAGAAACATTAGGGTGATCGTCAAAAATAACATGTATTATAATTTACTGCATAAAATAAAAATATATATAAATCAATAAGTAGTCCTGCTCGACTGCAAGGGTAATAAATTATTAGTTATTATTAAAAAAATGATTAGGATTAGTAAGATATCCTGCAAACGAGAGCAATTCAAGGAGTAAAATTGATATTAGCGTAAAGTTTGGTATATGAGTGGCATGTGTGTGGTGTGTGTGTTGTGTGGTGTGTGCGGTGGTGTACTCACGCAGGTACTGCTCCTCCTGTTCGCGCGTGAGCGTGGAGGGCAGCACGGTGGGCAGGCCGGGGATGAAGGTCTTGTCGTGCTCGGAGCCCATCCAGCGCGTGCGGCGGCGTCGCGCGCGGCGCTCGGCGGCCGTCTCGCCGGGCGGGCCCTGGCCGTCGTCGGCGTCGTCGTCAGGGTGGTGGTCGTGATGGTCGTGGTGGTCGTGGTGGTCGCGCTCGCGGTAGCGCGACTCGGTGCGCGCCTGCAGCAGCTCCAGCTTCTGCTGCACGGAGGTGGGCGGCGGGATGGCGGTGGCGGCGGACAGCGCGGCCGCCGCCGCCGCCGCCGGCTGCACGGGCGCCGCCATGCGCCGCTGCGCCACGAACGTCTGTCGGCGCGCGCCGCCGCCACCGCGCCACACATTAGTATATACACAGTTACGCGACGTAAACGTACCACACCGAACGCCGAAACGAACGAAATACAAATAAAATATTACATTATAATTTAAAATAATGTATTAAAAAAAGAAAAATTCAACTGAAACGAATAAAGCTTGCATTGAAACTGAAAAATTATAAAAATATGTATTAAATGACCGGCCGAGTACCGCGAGCCGGTCTCCCGAACACTGCCAAACACTCCAGACCACCGCTGGGTCAGACTTCTGCCGGCTAATGTAATATTCTGTTGCTGTTGCAAATGCTCTAAAACACTAACAGGTGACATGGAGCTAGTCACGTGTAGTGAGGTGTAAGTAGAATCTAATTATAATAACATACTATAAAACCATAAGTTTGCTAAAATTTTTCAAGTATTACGTATATGTACACCCATACCTCGCTTTGCGTCGGGGTTACGTTTCAAAAAAACACGACGCAAATTGAAACGACGCAAAGTGAAAATAGATTTTCTATAGCAAACCATTTAATGATCGAAGATAGGTTCCAGGCTTAGGAAAATACTACCTTTTAAAAATAAAATTGAACAAAGTAAAATTTTTCAAACGAAAATAATATAAAAAAAACGTATTCAATTAAACAAAATAAACTACATATTCATTTAATTTATGAAAGTTTAATTAGAATTAATCACTGTCTGATGTGTCCATAGTGGTTTTGTCGTAGATCGGCTTTCTTTCATAAAAAAATGGTCCAATGCTTGTTGATCATGCTTTTTTTCAACGTAAGATTGGGGAAATATTTATGTTTTTTATAGCCAAAAACACCACGTAAACGTGACGTAAACGTGACGTAAACGTGACGGAAACGTGACGTAACGTAAGCACGACGCAACTTCGAAAAAAACGCAAAACGAAACGACGCAATGCGAGGTATTGGTGTATTAAGTAATCTGAGTGTGCTAATGCTTACCATGTAGTTGATATATCTCTATAAAATATTATAAACAATATTAACATTACAAGTTCTGTTCGTTTACAACAAATGATGTGTACAGTTACTGTTCAACACATTACGCAATAGTTACCTGTCTCTCTTCAGCATTGTGCTGGAAACAATTACAACATTATGTGCTAACACTCATACCTCATTTGCAAACAATTATAGAAAGTAGAGAGTGCGTAAGGTGATATTACCTGTGCGACAGCGGCAGCGGCTAGTATGGCGGCCTGCGTGGCGGGGTTAATGCTCGTGGGGGCGGCCACTTGGCGCGCCGTGGCCTTCGTTGTGGTGCCCACCATTTGGTCCAGCAGTGCAATGGTTCCATCCCTATTGATACAGAATGAAATAGTTGTGTTACCATGACCATCTAATTATACTTACGATAGTAGTCACATTATCTCTAAATGCCTTATCTAATTAGTTTCAACATATCAACATATGTTTTATATCATGTTTAGACCCTCAGACCATTTTAAATGTTTGTTTCATCAAAATTGGGCTAGGGTTGTAGAAATTACATTTTTAAAATTTGTGTTCCGTCGATATCTGCTGGTGACGTCACGTGGCGATAGGTATGTGTGCGTGTGGCGGTGTGCGTGTTGTTACAACGTACATGTATGTAAGTGTGCAAGCGGTGTATCGCCACGTGACGTCACACAGTAACTTGACCGAGGCTGTACTTTAACACGACATATCTCAATCATTTTTGAAGATAGAAAAAAAATAAAAACATATTCTATTTTCTTCAGTTACCTTCTAATTAGATATGCTTGTAAGCTTTGTAGTATCAAGCTTGACTTGTCACTTATTGACTTTTGTTTTAGAGTGAGTGTTGTTATGGTGAAGTTGTTTATAAGGGTTTGCTATTGACATTTGTATCGATTCAGGTTAGTTTTAAGTTTATTATTTAATTGTAATATTTTATTGGCTTTTGTTAATTTTCTGTATTTTATTGATATTACAGTTTTACTATTGCATCATACATCTGTTAATCAATATCCTTGAACAAATCCAATCCAACTTTAAGTTACTTAAATATGTGGTTTATATGCTGTTAGATAAAAATGTTGGTGTGACTCATAACATTTTCGAGCATCAATATACACCTAATAAAAAATAATTATTTCTTTCTTACATGCATGATTAATTTGTCGAGATCTCCTGAGCCAGTTTGAGAAACATACCAGGAGATAGCTTTTAAAATCATAAATTATGTGGAAACTTTGCATTTTTTATAAAAGATTTTTGTTTCTATAAAGGTAAAGTAAATGAGTTCACAGGTTATTTAGTACTATAATATCATATGAGTAAATTGTACACATACTGAGATATATAAAACTTAATTTAAAAAGAACTGCTATTTAAAATTTAAGTACCTATTAATCAACACATTGAAATGTATCTGTTTTAGTATTATTAATAAGGGTAACCAACTATTAGAAAAGAGCTGCTTGATATATGTCGGCGCGAATGATAGTTATAGTGATGACATAGTCATTATTAGAAATTGATGAATACAGGTGACTTATTGGACTGCCACTAGTGGGGCGACCCGGCATATTTATAAGGAGCGTGCGGGCAACAAAGAATTGTCTCTTTGACTAGTGCAGAGTTCTCTTCAAGTTACAGTGTGTGTGAAATAAGTGCTAGTGAAAACTATGCATTGGTAATCAGTGTTCACGTTATCAGTCTTTGTGGGTTAAAAGTATTGTTTATCTGTGCATAAGCGTCAGAACCATGAGCGAATATCATAATGTGTAAAACACATGTGAGTGCAACTGACTATGGGACTCCGTCTCCTACTACCAGCTTCCACTCCGAGATATATGCTATGGCTACCTTGGAATTAAAATTAAGAGCATATTATGTTAATGCAGGAAATAAAATCCATTTGACAAAAGCTTATTCAGCAAAAAAAAAGTACATTGATTTTTGTATTTACCTGTCTTTTGATTTCCTGCCACGACTTCGGCTACGACTACGAGACCGACTACGTCTTTTTTCCTTGTGACGGTCACGACTCCTGCTACGTTCTCGTTCTTTATCCCTATAATAAGTAAGGAGTAAAATTACTTAATTGAATACAAGCACCAGTAAAGTTTAACTATGCTTAACAATCAACAAGGCAGATTCACTATAATATTTAGTATTGTCAGTAGTCAGTTGGCACACACCTCTTGGACCTGTGCCTATCGCGGTCCCTGTCCCGATCCCGGTCACGGTCCCGGTCGCGATCTCGGTCTCTGTCCCTGTCCCGGTTGCGGTCTCGATCGCGGTCGCGGTCCCTGTCCCGATCGCGTTCGCGATCGCGATCCCTGTCCTTATCCCGGTCTCGGTCTCGATCGCGTCCCTTTTCCCTTTCCTTGTGGCGATCACGGTCTCGCGAACGGGAACGACTCCTATCACGATGTCGCGAACTCATTTCTTATGATGACAACTGCGATTTGTTAAACTGACTGGCGTTACTATAAATTATTTATCATTTCAAATTATAACTATATTTGTACAAAGTACAATGTTTTTGTTTAAGCATTAACAAATAAATTCATTCATTAATTAATCACGCAGCCAACAAGCTAAAAGTTGACACTTTAACCAAATGTAGACTATAAAGCATAAACGACAAATATGTTTCACAGATTATATTTAAAGATCATGTTAGTATAAAAATTATCAATATCAAACATAAAATTAAAAAAGAATAATTTAACAGCATCTCATACAACTATCTTATCTGTAACTTTATTTCAATTTTTTTTTGAATGCACACGCTTTTTATAAAAAATAATTATAAATTCATAAAATATTTAATGACAAGACTTAAAATAATTTCAACAATAGTTTATTTAATAAAACAGTAATCACTTTGTTATAATTAAATAAAAGTATTAAAAATTTTAAAAACTAAATAAGTCTATCAATTACCTACTTTAAGTTACAGTTAATAAAATTCAAAGGATGTAAAACTGTTCATACATGCTCAGTTACTGGCCAGGATCATGCTTAAATCAATAAGGACACCTTTCCGTGATTTTCCTTATGTACTTAAGAAATCATGTGGCTAACGACTACTCGGGAACTCTACGTAATTCGGGACTAATCACGAATAATTATTATGGACAAATCTTCAGCCATTAATCATTCATTACCTAATATTTTACAAAGAAAAAGATTTATGTGACTTAGCTGCTTCATGCTTTATCTCGCATAGTATGGTAGTCAGAGAACTTAATGTGAAGACACTCCGTTCGTCGCTTTTCGCCCGGAGCCTCAGAGCGGAGAAAATAATATAATATGAATATAATCATCTCAATTCAAATTGAAATAATTTAAATATAATCATTCCATTGAGTGAGAAACGAAGCCACAACCAATCACGTTTACGATACGTACATACGCTGTCCCACTGGGCCACGATGGCTTTCTAGATTGGATTATGTATCTTAGTGCAGATGAAACATTAATTGACCACTATAGGTACTTAAAATGACAAATAAATTTACAATACTACTACCATTTATATAATTTGAATAATTGAAATGTATATTGTAGTTATTATTTGGATAAGTATATTACATTGAAGAGTATTGATAGAGATGATTACTGGGGGTTTGGCGCTTTATACCAAAATACAGGAAACTTGTTGGAGATTCAGAGGATATATTATATTAAATGGTACCTTTTTCTCAGTCTACTCTAGTGCTTGTATAATGTATGTAAATCAATTGTGAAATATAATATTTATTATTATTTTAAAATGCTTTCCCACAGTGGGCGTAATTGATTTATTCATAATTACTTGAAATATTTATAGAGATATATTACAATCTTTTATAGTATTTCTTTACAATCATCATATGCGCTTAAAATTATTTATACTATACTTATAGACTTTCCAAAATACCTACTTAATTTCAACCCGAAACTCGAAGACTATCTTACTTTTCGTAAAGAACGCAAAGAAAATCCATATTTTAACTCTAAAATACAAGGAACCCATACTCAGTGGTATCGACGTCCCGGCATCCTTTCCTCATGGTCCATCTATATGTAATAAATCTTGCGAGTTGAGAGTAGTTTCCTAAATATATAGTTTTTCTTTTCCTATAATATGGGAAATGAGAGAATGGTCTAGCTTACATTAAAATAATGAGACGTCCATACAACTTGAATCCTGCTGGCTTGCCTAAGATTTCAAACTATGAAACCTAAAAAAAAGTTCGCCAGTGAAATGAGGAGCTCGAAAACAGTCAAACAAGGTGTGAGCTAAAAGAAAAGGTCGCCAGGAAAATATGGGCATAAAATTGCAAAAAAATAAGAACTGACATCTTATAGACCTAAAAAAAAAGTCATCTCCAAAATTCTATACTGAAAATATATCGGCTAAATACCTTTTCACGCTATATTCCGCATATAGCGGGGTACGCAGAGGGAACCAGAGAACCTAGTGTTAAGACACTCCATTCTCTTTCGACATTTCCGTTCTCCACTTTCCGCCAAATTGAGGCATTGCGTGTTGAGTGGCGAGAAATGAAAATACTAAATTTTACATTTCCTGGAGTGGGAATCGAACCAACAACCTGTCGCATTTACAGTCGCACGCTTGTGCCTCTGCGCCACGACAGGCAAATACCTTGATATCCTATACCGGTTTCCCTAAATATATCGACTTATATATACCGGCTTCCCTTAATTTACCAGCTTGCCTAACTAAAATTTTTATCCCTCGCCACCACTTAGGTATTAATTTTAAATTAAATATATACTTGTGTATAATCTTATAAAATGGTCACTTTTACCGTACTTATCCATGTGCACTTTAATCTGGTGTTTCTTTTTTCCATTAACTAACTATCTTACCTCAAATATCGTTTTACTGCCTTATATCATTCACCAAGTTAAGTGACACATCAATAGGATTTTATTGCTTGATGACTAAAATATGGGGGATGTTTGACCGTGAATTAAATTGAATGCAACAGTTTTGTTTCGAAGTAGCACATTTGTGTAGTTGAGATAACAATGTGAGATGATGAAACTTCTCAATTTACATTTATATATTATAGGTATGATAAGGTGTTGAGATTAGATGATCAAGACTTAATTGTAAATAAACAAGTGTTGGTTAGTTTTGTTTACTACAATTGAGTCTGGATATGATAAACATATTAGTTTCGCTTTTATACGAGATTTGGTTTTAATGGTTTGTGTCAAACGTTTCAATATCTAAAACGAATGTTAACATGAAACATTTAAATGTCCCCAAAATGTATGTGCTGCTTAGTGTAGATATTAGATAGAAAGACGTTATCTAGTATTTCTTAGTCCATACATACTTACATACATAACTTCACGCTGTATCCCGCATGTAGCAGGGTAGGCAGAGGGAACCTAGTGTTAAGACACTCCGTTCCCCACTTTCCGCCGAAATTGAGACATTGCGTGCTGAGTGGCGGAACTCTACGCCGCGCTTTGCCTTGTTACCAAGGCCAGGAAATGAAAAATTCCATTTCTTGGAGTGGGGATCGAACACACAACCACCTATCGCGTTTACAGAAGCACGCTTGTGCCTCTGCGCCACGACAGGCCTTTTTTAGTATTTTCATAGAAAGTAATAAATCAGGACTGTATTTTAGTCTATCCACAGGTATATGATAATTATTGTAATGATAAATTCCATATTTAGGGTACTTTTGTTTTCTATTATGGAAGTTTGTTTATTCAGACATTAGTTAATTGTTTACTGGAACTGACAATAATGTAAATATTATCACTGTTTATTATTAAAAATAGATCAGAACTAATAACATGTTGTAATCCGAGTCTTCAACGTAATTAAGGAAATTATAAAAGGAAAGATAGTGTTTTTGTCACCATAATATGTATTTTGATATTCATAACCAGTAAAGCTTCATTGGGGACTAACTAAATCAACATTAGAATAAACAAGTATCAATGTCTTCTCAATATATTTTAAAGGTCAAAATACATTTCTTACAACAATTCCTTACTTAACAATTCAATCATACCAAATTACAATTTAGAACAATTATATAATAGCTTTCTCTATTACAATTTGTCACTTAAAAAAATACAAAATGCTGCAAATTATACTAAAACAGCTTAGAGCTAAAACAATTGCAAATAGTCAAACATGTAAAATTAAATCACTGCAGTAGTTGCCCGCACCACCACCACCACCACCCGTCGGGGTACACAATTATGAACTCACACAGTAGCCACTTACAGCAGTGAACTAATTTTAGCAGTAGCTGAAATAAATTGTACACAATGTCTAATAAACTAAACATGTCCCGTAACGAACAGACAAAATTAACTTAATTCTAATTCAATTATATTTAAATCTCCTTATTCTAAAAAATATTACTAGTCTTAACATGTACAAGTTTAGTCCGGATCAGTATGTCTGAAGTCACTCCACTGTCCACATCACTACCTTTAGAAAACTATGTTTACTGCTTGGCTGATGAATTTACAATGCTGATAGTGTCCGGTCAAATGCAGTTACGCAGTTACTATGTTGAAGCAGAACTCTGTTGACAACCAAACAATATTAGCTCAATCACTGGTTCTTCGTCACTAGTCGCTACACTTACATAAATATCTCATAAGTTAACTTTTTAAGCAATACAAAATAAATTTCGTTATACCCATAATAATAGTGAGTCCATAATAATGAGTAATATTAAAGAGTTTAAAGTAGTAGTAAGAACTAACAGGATATATTGATACATTTATGAACAAAAATGTCATAGTTTAATAAGTAATTACCTTAATTAAACAGGTGCCCCCGGTCCTCCTTTTTTACCGATCAAGGATTTGTGAATATGTGGGATAACACCACCTCCTGCAATGGTGGCTTTGATGAGGCTGTCCAACTCCTCATCTCCTCTGATGGCGAGTTGTAAATGTCTGGGCGTGATACGTTTTACTTTAAGATCTTTGGATGCATTGCCCGCCAACTCTAAAACCTAAAATTGTTATGTTATTAGTTTATTTCTATAATACATTTCAATAATAATCGTTTGAGACTATAACATCTCCTATAGGTAATTGTATAATATTCCCGCCAAAATATTTTTTGTAATCTCATGTAATTATAAAAACAATGAGTAATTTACTCTTATTAAATTAATGTTAAAATTATATTATGATGTACTATGCTAAGCCTCCTAAAACCGTCATATGATAAGATAGGGTATACGAAAATAAATAATCATTAATAATTTCCCGCCAAAATTATTACAACCATAAATAGGCATCAACGAATTTGAAAATATTTTAGGAATAAGAAAAGTTATTTAGCTACCGCAATATTGTTTAAAAGGATTTTACAAAAAGCGAATTTCTAGAAAATGCATAGCATTTTAATATTGTAATTACGCCAGCTAGCCGCCATATTGACAAGGCGTCACTTACCTCGGCTGTAAGATACTCAAGAATAGCTGCAGAATAAACCGCAGCCGTGGCACCGACACGGCCGTGACTCGTAGTCCTATTTTTGAGATGTCTATGAATTCTACCCACTGGGAACTGAAATAAGAATACAAATAATACTCGATCATTGATTATTAACCCATACAAAGCTAGCCGCCGCCATACTAGAGGTCATGCGTATTATTCAATTTTATGAAATAATTTTGTTTACATATTTAATGATAATTTCGCAATTCTAAATTCGTAAAATAAATTAAGAAACCCAATAAACATACCTGCAGGCCCGCCCGAGCCGATCGTGAGACTGCTTTCGCCTTGGCTTTGCCAGAATCTTTACCCGCTTTACCACCAGCCTAAAAATTGCGAAAAATCCCATTAATTTTAATCGTACGAAGCTGAAACTTCGCCAGGATACGTATCACATCACACTTCACCAAAATCCACATTAAAATCATCACATCACTAATTATTTTTCACGAAATCTTGTAAAACTCACCATTTTGAAACGTGTAACACACTATCACTACTAGAGAACAACCAACAGGAAAGGCGCCAAGCCAAATCAACGGGACAAAGATGGCAGCGCCGCGCCACTTTGTACTGTGACAGGCTGGCCAACCGCACGCTGCCGGAAGTGGCGCAAAAATAAACAACACTCCTCTATCAAGTCGTCCAATCACACGTCTAAAAATTGGCGGGCGGTGCAGTGCTGCCAAGCCGTGCGACGGCTGCTATATGAACTAACATTCTTTTTCGTCAGCGTTTAGTTTTTAATGTTTGCATTTTGGCTTATGCGATTTATAACCTGTTTGCTGTATTATGGTAATAAAATAATATTGAATAAACATTCATTTAGTTATTAAGGAATAATTAAGGGATATTTTATAACATATATTATAATATGATATATATTTACGTAAATGCAAATTAATTTAAATATGTAAACTTAAATATTGAGCTTTCTGTCAAGGACAAAAATTTTATACAATTTTGCTATGAAAATCTCATTACTGACATAAAATAAAAACTAAATAAAGTATTATACGCTTTAGAATTTTCATGAATGCCTTATCCACTCACTGATAAAAACAGTTTACGTAGAAATTCATCAGGGACTCAGCATTAATTAATCAATTCATCAAGGAAGCATATAACGGTTTCATATAAAATGAAGCTTTTAATTTTTTTATTAACTTGAAACATTAAATTAATAATTCAGAAAAAAGTAGCGTATATGGCTAGATTGAAAATTAAATGGTATCACTTTGGCTATCGTAGCATAGCGTCTGATTGTAAATGCTGTAAAGTGTAAACGCGATTGGTTGTGGATTAGATGCCCACTCGGGGATTCTTCATTATTCTAATTATCATTTGATTATATTTATGTTATTCTCATTTCTTCGCTCTAGTAAGACTAAGCACGGCGTTGAGTTCCGCTACTCACATCATTCCGCCATTCACCACATGCGGAAAGATTCACATGACAACGCCTGGGAAAGTGGAGAACGGAATGTCTTGACTCTCAGCCTACCCGGTAAAGCGGGATAAAGCGTGAAGCTATAAATTGATATCCAAATTTTGTTTAATTTATTTAAAAAAAAATACTTTTTACCAAATTTCTAGTGTGGTTCTGACAAAATGTTTTATTTAATCTATAACGTATTTTGTAATTGGGAAATGACTTCAATTATGATGAACCGAATGACTTCTCTAATTAATAGGTTGTGGTAAAATGTGAATCATTTGCTCATATTTTTATTGGCGTTTAATCATTTTTGTAGGTAAAGGCAGTTTTAATTTTAATTCTATCAGTTTTTATTGACGTAGAATTTTATATAAACAGGACAGTAGGATAGGCCATATAGCGTGTAAAACTATTCATAAACAGGACGTGGGTTAGGAGTTAGGACTATTAAATTAATGACATACGAAAACATTTTTATATTTATTGTTTTTTTTTTTGGTTTTCAATCACAGTGTTACATAATTTATACAATATTGCTCTGTATTATTATTATCTATATTATAGATACAAGATTCAGATATCAGGAATTAGACAGCCTCCAGTCTTCTATACTTCATCTATGATGTTTTATATCGAAAATGAGTAGTTTAATTTTTTAGATTTTTTATTATTAATTAAGTAAAAGTTAATATTAAGGTGAGTAAAGTAAACACTAACATTACGTCTGTTGATGAGGATTACGAATAAAATTGTTAGGTTAATATTTTATAATAAGTAGTTTTGGCTAAGAGAAGATTAAAGTGATTACATCTATGCTGCGTCTTCGGTCAGCTCGTCGCAGCGATCCTCCATCTCGTACTGTAAAAACAAATAAATTTAATTAGCCACGCATTAGTTGACAATAATTATGAAGTTTTAGTGTGTTCGTGCGTGTCGGGTGATACCTCGTCGAGCTGCAGGCACTTGCCCCACTCGGCCAGCGTGATGCGGTGGTCGTCGTCGGCGTCGCAGCGGTCGAGGAAGGGCGCGATGCAGTGCTCGAGCGCCATGAGCGGCGCGCGGATGGGGAACAGCTCGTGGCGAGACACGGAGCGGTCGTTGTCGTGCGCGTCGAGGTCGCACCACTTCCAGACGGCGGCGTTGCTCCAGCGTCGCGTGAGGTTGGACTCGGCCTCGCGCTCCATGCGCAGGTAGTGCGGCGACAGCTCGCGGCGCTCCGCCATGTCGCGCATCACGTTGAACAGCCAGTCGCGCATGCGCCGCGGGAAGTCCGACATCTCGCTCTCGGAGCAGTCGGGCATCTCGCGGCACGCGCCGTAGTACTCGATCTGCACGTGGTGGTACTCGGGGCCGCGGCACAGCTCGCTGCCGTCCAGGCACAGGCAGCGCTGGCGGTACACCTCGCAGTCGGAGGACCACGTCTCGTTGCGGTGCGTGCACACCTTGAGGTTTCAGAATTTATTTATTTTTCATAAAGAATTTACAATTCACTTACTGAGAAAACAATATTAAATGTACATCGGGTTGCCGTCCAGCGTAGTTGATAAACATATTCACACATACACATACAATATTTAGGTAATACAGAAAAAAAAAACACAGTTAAATCTACAACAATTAGTAGTAGTGGGTAGTTTCTTATTTCATCGAAGTAAATAAAAAAGCATATTACAACAGTTCAAAAACACGTTACAACTCATAGAAAACATAAAGCCGACTTCTCAATAATGGTTATTGTGAACTCGGCTTTATCTTTTTATTATTGTAACTAAATCAATAGTTGCAGTTAAGGTATTTGACTTGGGTCGGAATCCATATTGTTTTCTCAAATAGGAACTTTTGATTCAAGGAAGTCATAAAGGCGATTATGTGAGACTTTAGATAGAATGGGTAATACAGATATGGGGCGGTAAATTCCGGGTTCTAGTTTACTACCTGCTTTATATATTGGAATAACTTTAGCAATTATTAAGGGGCCTGGAAATTTGCCGTCCACGAAGCAGCTATTAATGCATTTGATCAATTTTTCAGCCAATAAGTCTTTTATACATTTGACCACTTCAGTACTTATCCCATCTATACCAGTACTTGTATTTGAATCTAAATTGCTGATTATTTTAACTATCTCGTCCACAGTTGCTGGTTTTAATTTATTTAATACTTCATCATTATTGCATTGGATATCATCAAAGAAATCAGTCTCCCATATAAGAGATATCATTTTGATGTGAAATTGAAAATTTACTGGCCAGCTCAGCACCTATTTTTGATAAAAACGAGTTCAAACATTCACATATTTGTTTTGTGTCAGTGATTTCACCTGTAGGAGATTTAATCTTTAGAGAGAAAGGATTGTCTTTTGGTTTATTGCTGGTTAAATTGTTTATCAGTTGCCACATTTTTAGTGGATTCTTCTGAAGCTTTTTAAAAGTGTCATAATAATATTTACTTTTGGTATTTTGAATAAATTCGTGGGTAGTATTCTGTTGTTGTAAAAAACTATTTTCCAATTTCTCATCATTAGGCGTCTGCTTTAGGTTGTGCCAGAGTATGTTTCTTTTATTTATTGACGATATCACGTCTTTATTAATCCAGTCTTTGCTCAATGGGTTTTGCAATTTAACCTTAATAGTTTTGCTCTTTGAAATAGCTTGTAGTAAAAAATTTTCTTGTGTTGTATTATTCGTTATCTAGATTTTGAAATTAATGATTTTCAAGAGTACGATAAAGGTGATAGTAATTGATTGTTTCATATTTCACTCGTTTCACTTGATCCTTATGTGTTGTTCTCTTTACTTCAAGATAGATTTGCTTATGATCAGAGAAAGAAGATTCGATGATAGACATATGGAATTCATTTTCGTTTGAGACTACGACAAACATGTTCCAGTATAGTTTTAATGGTTTCTGTTTCGTTTCTATAATGTTCCATATCGATTTTGTTTAGTATTTTCATCCCATTCTCTTTTAGCGTTGTCTTATATTCTTTAATGGATTTTCTTCCACTACGTAAATTAAGATTCAGGTCCCCAAATACAATAGCTCTTCTCTTTCCAATCAACTGCTTACTATACGTCTCTAAAAACTTTGTTAAATTTGAAGGTGGCTGCTTATATATAGCTCCAATATCCAGAGACAGGTTATTTAAATGTATCCATAGGAAATGGTTAAAATCTTCATATTGGTCCTATGCATATGTACTTATATTGATACACCACCACCTCTTGCTGATGTCGAAAGTAGTAATGTGTATAATTTGGTAGATTTAGTGTCTGAGCCTCGTTTTCGTTTTTAATCCAAGTCTCTGTCAAAACTATGACATGTAGGGTTGTTTTAAAAGCTGCTTATAATGCATCTCACTATCCTCTCTCTCTCCCTCCACTATCCTGATGCATCTTGAGTTCCTTTCTGAGGTTATTTATAAATTGCTATTGTTGAGGTGTTTGATCAGAATAGATTCGAACGCCATCCAATTTAAGGTTATCCTTGTTTCGTAGTATGATTTTAACTGTGTCTTGGGAGCTGAAGCATAGTTTTAGAGGTCGCATCTTTTTGCTGTCGTATTTGCCAAGGCGAATGATTTTAATAGGTTGAGGGCAATCTGGATATATAGTTCTGGTGATTTCGCTTATCTTAAATTTATCGGCGTCTTGTCGTGCAAGCAGACCAGTGTGATTTTCGTCGGGGATTCCTGTTAAGACTAAATTCTTGCATCGTTCTGTTCGCTGTTGGAGTTCTATTAATAATGATTCACTGTTGCAGTTTGGCAGTTGCGGTAAGGATGGTGATTATAGGTTTAATTTTTTGAGTTCTGTAATTTCATTTTTGAGTTTTGCTATTTCTTCTTCATTTGATTTGACTATTTCTTTTAAGGTTTTAATCTCAGATTTAAAGTTGTTGTTTTCAGTTATTAGGTAGTCCGTGGTAGTCTTTATACTGTGTAGTTGCTCAACAATAGAGGTGGTATTATCAATAATAGTGTTTATTTTCTCATTTTGAATTTGACTTGACCCTTTAAGCACTCCTAAAAGTTCGTTCTTAAATTCGTTAAACTGTTGTTCATTTTCAGATGCTTTTCTTTTACGTTTACTGATATTTTTTTGATCAGACTCAAATAAATCTAAAGCGATTTTTGACAAATCTGGTTGAGAGATGCTACTGCCACCCGCTGATATTTTTTGAGGCACACCCTTAATAGGAGAATGTCGAACATTCATTTTTAAATTTATCACTAGTTTTACTCGTATTCTGTACGCACCTTTAGATCAGGTGAGGTAGACGAATTAAAGCTGAGTCTCGATGCGTCCTTTTCACTCTCGGGGATCGAAAAAACCGTGCTCGCGTCTATCACTAGTCACCAATGTATTTGAAATTTAACTATGAGAATAGCTGTACAGAAGTTAATATCCCGTAATGTATTTTTTTGCAATTGTACAATACGTCTGCTATCTACGGAAGCCGGCAGCAGAAAAAATCAAACCTTGCGCCGCGAGTCCGTCTCGTAGGGGCACTCCTTGATGCAGTTGCAGACGGCGTCGCCGTGCTCGTCGATCTCGCACACGCGCCCGGCGCTGCAGTGCACCTTCAGGCACGGGTCTGAATCGAACGAAACACGAAACATGTTCACTATTTAATTACACAAGTATGCGTAGTAATTAATGGGAGATAAATGTAAACTTACCGTCCATAAAGACTTCGTTACCATTTTCCTCATCGACTTCGTTCATCATTTCATTGACGCGAGCCCGTTCAGCTTCCTACAATATACAGTGTATCAACAATAATAAATATTTTCACAAATAAATTAGATTCTCTATTGAAATAGACTTGTTACCTGGAATCGTTTCTCGTCGAGACGCTCCGCCATACCGAGCTCAATGTGCTCGGCGTCGGCGGCGTCGACGGGGTCGCGGCGAGCTCCCGCGGCAGACGGGAACAGGCGCGCGTGCGCCAGCATGGGTGCCTCCGTGCTGGTGGTGCGCAATCGCCGGTGACGGCGACGCTTCTGATATCATATTACAATAACTAAATAATAAATCTTAATAGACAAAATAGACTATAGAAAGCAAGCAAGCAAAAGACATATTTCATAGATAAGCGCGAGCAGCGCTGATTGGTCAACTAGCAAGGCCAGTGTGACGCAAACTTATTTAAAGCGTTTATAATAATGAAAAACGAGAACTGTGGGACACTTTACCCTATGCGTTTATGAATATATTTTGTAGAAATAGAAGCTTTAAGAATACTACCGTGACCGCTTCAGTGGAGCATATAGCTGCGACCAATAAGGCCAGCAGCATGAGATGACTCCTCATCTTGTATTATTTCTGGGAACAAAATATATAAAATTATATGAATATTTTATACTGATAAACTATATATGACAAAAAGTTATTTGTTATTAATAATATATTACAAGTAAATAAGTATAATAGTTCTCCCTAACTACCCTGCCATTAAGAATAAAGCGTGAAGCTATGTACGTAAAGAAATACCTCAACGTACGATATATTTATTACCTATACAGGTAGTACTCATTATATTTTTTATGATGGAATCAGCATGTCACATGTACATATATCTATATATAAATACGTAAAGCAAAAACTTTGGATCCCTTTTTACGAAAATTACACGGATGGAGGAGCATATAACTTGGCACACTTATAGTTTATATATTATATAGAGAAGGAAGAAGCTAATATTCATTCAAATAATACATAAAAAGTATATTAAATAAATAAAATAAATGTTACACACACTACCATGGTTTGACATCCATGTTTATTCAAGACAAAGACAACGAGGTGTTAACGTCAATGGGGACACTAGTTAGAAAGCTAAGTTAGCGTATTCTAAAGGGAAACAGTTAGGAAATACTTGTAATCTCTATAAGATTTTATGGTGTTTTGATTTATAAGCTATACCAACTAGGTACTGTAATTTCATTCAAGTCCGTTTCGTAGTTTTTGTGTGAAAGAGTAACAAACATCTATTCATTCTCATACGTACCTACACACTATTGATGATGTTTTAAGCCCTATTAAAATATTGGTTCTTATCCATTATTAAGTTTAAAGTACAAAAAGTAATGAATTTGTCAACATGTCGTTAATAAGATAACTTGAGTTCTTAATTAAAGATTGCCCACTTGAATTGTTGAAAAAATTATCAAAGGTAGTTGCTGTGCGGAACTCTGTATGCGTGGACAGTATGATCATTCACACACTAATATCATTTATCGATAGTGTTTATCAAAAAATGTGCTCGAAATCATATCATCTCTACGATATACAGGCATTCTCTTTTTTTTTTAACTTCACGCTGTATCCCGCATATAGCAGAGTAGGCAGAAGGAACCTGAGAACCTAGTGTTAAGACAATCCATTCTCTTACAACAATTCCGTTCCCCACTTTCCGCCAAATTGAGGCATTACGTGCTGAGTGGTGGAACTCAACGCCGCGCTTTGTCTTGTTACCAAACCCAAAAAATGAAAACACTAAATTTTACATTTCCTGGAGTGGGGATCGAACCCATAACCTGTCGCGTTTACAGTCGCACACTTGTGCCTCTGCGCCACTACAGGCGTTCTCAATTTATGTTATTATATTAATATGTACATTATGAGGAAAAGTAGGACTATCCATCACGTTGAATAACATTGCTAAGACGTCATTTCGTCCTCTGCTTTCCGTCCAAATTAGAGACATTGTGTGTTCAGTAGCAAAGCTTAACTCTGCGCTTTGTCCTACCGGCGCTGGATAATATCGTATAGGTATACTTTATGTTATTTAATATTATGCATAAAATTGTTAATCACTGCAGCAAACGCACGCAACAAAGAATACGAGTATGCTGATAACAGCGTGTCGATTCATCCGTGTGGAGACCTAAAAGAACTGAGTAGTCGCGAAAAAACAAGACGTTTATTGTGGAACCCCGGCTGAGAAACTCATTACCTCGCGATGACTTCATGTGTATCTGTTTAAAATATAACAGGCGCAAAATTTGTTTATTGAAGGCATTGAATAAAATGAGCAGACATGGTGTACTGTGCACGCAACTAACTATCAAAGCGTACCTATCTGCCAGTTGGAACTAAATTGTGGTGACTACTATTTTGATTAAAATCACATTCGCTTGCGTCATCTGCGCTGATCGAGATGATTCAGGTCGCTCACCACCGGCGCGGGGGGCGGAGGTCGCGGGCGGCGCGGAGGCAGGGCAGGGGACTCTACAGCCATATTTCTTCCATTTAGCGTTGACACGAGCTCATTTAAATGCGAAGGCAGTGCAGCAATTTCGGAAAACGTACATAGCTATATTAAATAGATACAAGTATACGCATGTATCGTGATTCGCGATCTATTTAATATTTTATGTCTTGTGTTTAAATATAGTTTTACTATAGTAGATATCGAACCCACAACCTATCGCGTATATAGACTTTAAATGTATTATATAAATCAGCACTGAAAGGTAGCCACTGCTCAATTAAAGTGAAAATATAGCAGTTCTGTATTTTATGTAAAAAAGAACACCGTTTAGAACCTATGCCCACACCCACCAGCTTTTACGACGGTGTGATGTGAATATTTTTAACGCTAATACAAACACCCTGATAATGTTGCTAGTTAAGGTCACGTTATCGATACCTACCGAGAGGCAGTTAATTCAATTATTTGGAAATATTTACAAATATCATAAGTAAATGAACGTAAAAGTATTGAAAACATTCGTTTATGAGAGCACCGTAGGCGCTGATGAGATGAAGCTCACGAATCGCAACCCAGTTACCTATTTCAGCCTTTCAGAGTCGCGAAAGAAAGAATCTATCATAATTGACCGTAACGACGACGAGATCACTTCGTGTATATTTGTTTCTATTGACCTAAATACGCCACTAAGGCTGCGCTCAATTAAATTACAGATATTACCACTTTGTTACTTTAAAATAAAATGTTTCGTTAAACGTCATGTACTTTACAGTTTTCATTACGTTAGGTTGCACACCTGAATTCATTTATCAGGCTCAACTCCCAAGTCCCCGCCTTCCCGCCTCCCCGCCTGAGAGATTGCATTCCTATATTATATAGGCAAGTATTAGCCATTACTCGTAGTCAGCAGACACGCGCGAGCTCGTCGATCGCCGCTATGCTATTAAACATAGCTTCCGTTTTCCGGCTTAATTACCATGGCCCTTTTAAAAGCTTTCTATTGTAACTTTATATGTACCTTACTATTTTATTCAATCACATTATAATATGCGAGTGTTCCTTACGTTTCGTGATATTTTTATAGAAATGTCTTTACAAAACTTCAGAGTAAAAAAATAGCCTATAACTCTGTGATAAGTATAAAAACAATACGTACTTATGTACATGTGAGTCCTTATCACTCGACTGATTGTGAGTTGACCGTATTTAAGTAAACCAAAACATTATATTTGAGAAAAAAATGATAAGCAAATACAGAGCATGGACGTTGGATATAAGTGATATTTTTAAACATTTCGTGTGTAGCGATAACCTGTGAGCTGTGAGCTGTGACCGGCAACCTCGTTACCGAATGCTGTATCTTCGAATTGGTGTCGCTGTAGACGAGTTGAGCTTTTACGACTTCGGGAAAACATACGCTAAATAGAACATTGTACGCGCTGAATACTGAAAATTATATTTTAGTGCGCGTTTCGTACACGTATCTACTATATACAATATATACTTTAGTTATAATTTCGCTTCAATATTTTAAGATATTTAATATTGTTTGAAACGTTTAGAAAAAAAAAAACAAAATATTTTAATAATAGAATAGTAATATGGCTAGTATGTTAGGTATCTCTCGATAATCTGTAAAAGCCTTGGTGAGCAATCTATAACTAGAGCTCACGTAGTAGTGATTAAGCTTGAAACTGAATTTAAACTAGGTCATAACGAGGATCCTGCGAATATCATTTAGCGGTTATTCGCGCGGACGGAAGCGCGGCTATCGCAGTGTCCGCCGATAGCCGCGACCCCGGCCGCCTCGCCGCCTCGCTTATGAGATAAAATTAAAAATTATATTCTTTTATGTTTGCCAGTTTTCTGCAATAAGCGCGATTGATATATTTATAAAGTTTTCAAATTGATTATAGAATACTGTCTATTTCATTTGGGTGAAGAAATGAATAGATTGTTGGCATTACGTAGGGTATAACTTAGATACGTGGTGACGTACCTTGCCTTATACGAAGTACAAGCTTATGATTGATCTATAGAGATGATTTAACGTTTAACAACAAATATAAGCAAATCATAATTATTATCTTCTCTACGCATATTCAATAAAAAAAACAAAAGAGCAGTAATAAAAATGATTTCAATATCTAAGTTATTTGTTGCTCGCTTCATTTCATACCTTATACCTATTTCATATATGTTTTGTACAATTTTACATAATACTCATAATAAGTAATTACAGTTAATTATATTTTTAAGTAAATTGAAGATTTTATAAATGGGTGTACTTATCGCACATTTTAACGTATTTAGGTACCTATAGTTCATATAGTTCGTAAATTACCTACTTCTAGTATTTTTGCAGTGTTACTATGAGACTAGTCACGTGACGCGTACATACAAGATGCCGCCGATCGTTAACTGTGTATAGTACAGCTCAGCACAAATTGTAATGGACTATGGACAATGTTCAATGTAAACATTTAAATGCTGACTCCAACATTCGGCTATTTGTTTTGTTAAGCATATCACAATACAGCATTCTACGAAACGTATTAAACAACGCAAAGTACTAAGTAGGTATATTTAGTACTACTTAAATGAAATAATTTTATATTTTTGTCCTTTTCGCGGTCTGGTTAGACAAATTGCGGCATTGTGTTACGACACATTCAACAGTGAGAAGCATCGGAGGCGGAGAGACATGCCACTGGTTTTTAAATTACGGAAAACACGAAAACCACGTATAAATATATTTAAGTTTTCTTTTAATAACAATTGTCATCTAGAAGATCGCAAAACATATTGCAAATAATTTTGTATAATCCACTAAATTATTTAACTAACTTTAACTTTTAATTATCTAGTTGAAATAGGTCACTACCATATTAATTTATTATTAATTATCGTAAATTTATATTTATAACTCTTTAAAAAATAAGAATAGCGCGTAAATATCCCGCTGGGAATCAAGAACATACATCGCTGCAGACTTAGCAATAAACCTGTTTCCAATAAGGTGGTAGTCTTTTTCTTATCCAGCCTCCTGTTTAAACTCTCCAAACATTTGCGATATAAAATTTATATACATATAAAAAATTATTAATAATTGCAAGCTCAAATATACTGTATTGTATTTAAAACCGTAAACTTTGCAATATAAATTAACATTACATAGTTTAAAATAATTCTAAGCCTTTCTTGATATAATATTGAATTCAAAGAAAGTATAATATTTATTTCTTTCAATTAATTAAAAATATATATTTTGAATACTACAATAAATAGAAACCTCAACTCACCCGTTGGTGTGGTGTGCAGTGTGCACAAGTCGCAGCTGCCTCCGTAGCGAGCGCGCGCCGACGACTGTGAGCTGTCAGGCGTGCGGGTGCGCCGCCCTCGGGACCACTGCTCTCCGCACTCCCCTTACTTTAGCAGCGCTTGCGACTTCACCCACGGCAGTGTTAGCTTTTCTTACATTGCTCTTATTTTGTTATTTATTCTCTTATTTACTTGTCATAATTTTGCTTACAGGCTGAATTTTTTTGAATGAAAATCTTCTTATTTTCTTTCGTAGAGATGTGCATAATTCATAATCCGTAATAAATATTAAAATTTGCAAAAACTCCAGAAGCATTTTTCAATTTAGTATTTTTTTAATTAATTTATTAAATAAATTAATCTAACAAATGATATACAATTTAGTTAAGTTAGTCATTTAGACTGGATTCAAATCTTAATCCTTACTTATATTATAAATGCGAAAGTAACTCTGTCTGTCGGTCTGTTACGCTTTCACGCCTAAATCACTGAATCGATTTTGATGAAATTCGGTATGAAGGTAGAACTAAACTTAGGAAAGGACATAGGATATTTTTTATTGCGTTTTTTCATGTTTTTTTTGACAAATAGTCTAGACCTTGGGAAAGACTATAGGCTACTCCTTACACGTCGCGCGATATAATCGAATTCCACGCGGGCGAAGTCGCGGGCGGAAAGCTAGTTTAACATAAATACGTCATATTTAGCGCGAACGCAAAGTCGCATTCAGCCAAATCACTGTGTGCGAAAACAGACACCAATCTCTTCTTTTCAAAGTGACTGGATGTCCAATGTGGAGATCTATACCTATCAATAGGTATTAAGAAATTTGAGAAGAGAGTAAAAATATATGAACATAATTATTTATATAGGTCGCTTAGACTTTAACGAAAATAATATAAATCACGATTTATAAAATTCTTGGGTTTGGTAACAAGGCAAAGCGCGGCGTTGAGTTCCACCACTCAACACGCAATGCCTCAATTTGGCGGAAAGTGGGGAACGGAAAAGTTGAAAGAGAAAGAGTGTCTTAACACTAATTCTCTGGTTCCCTCTGCCTACCCCGCTATATGCGGGATACAGCGTGAAGTTAAAAAAAAATGATTTATAAAAATCTGTTACTACATAAAACATCTTTAATTTGATATTGCATGCAATTTAGAGATCTATAAGTAAGGTGGTTTCAATCTCAAGCCAATATCAAATTTTTCGCACTTGATGCTCTAATTATTTAAATGAAGTTTTTTTAATGTATCTATATCATGTTTATTTTTACTAGCATATACATTGTGATAATGTTGATAAGTTGAAGTTGTCCTCAATGACATTTCATGGTTCACTTTTAATTTTAATTATTTTTATTGTATATTTTCGTTGTTATATTTTCAGAGTTTTGTAAAAGAATGTATTTTTTTTTTAATAATATTTAATTTTTAAGAAAAATAAAATATCCAAAACCAATGTATTAAGACGCTAGATTCAGAGTCCAGGCCAGTTCCAGAGGCCTGTATAATATATCCGCACCAGGTTTGAAGATTGATAAGTCGAGTTGCACATATATTCTACAATTATATAAATTGATAGGCAGAAAGATTTTTTATTTATACGATGAATACATGCTGGTGCGGATTTATTCGTCTGTTAAAGTAAATTTGCTTGTCTAGACAAGACAACCTCTACTATATTAAGATACTTAAAGGTAGTTTCAAATTTTAATTAAATAATCTAAGCTAACTACAGATTTACAATTTAATATTTGTTATATATATTTTAGTCTATAATTTATCCGAATGAAATATCCTTTAATTAAATTAATGTTAATTGAAAATGATCGGATGCACAGTTATTGCTAACTATGAAAATATAGAAACATCATATACAGTTGTCAGCAAAGTCGGCTGATGCGTTATCATTCAGTTCAGTTTAGTTCTTTAGTTCACTTCGAACGTGCCAGGTAAGCACAAATACGTTATCATTTGACATACAACATTAAAGGAGGAGGTAAATAAAACACACAGCGTTGTTACAAAAAGTACGTCTCTATTACATTCGGGCAGTGCGTGTGGTCGGCGACGCCGACTGACACTGCAGACACGTCGCCGCGACCACGCATACTTCACAAAATTTATCGAGGAAATTACTGAACAACGCTAAGTTTAGACCCTCAATCGTTATAACAACTCAAAATGTAAGGAACTATAAAAAAATGTTAACATTTAGTTTTTCACGTAATTGAGAACTTTAGAGTCTAAACTCGCTCGCAGACACCGCGATGTCGGAGAGCCTGCCCGCTCGACACGACTCGGACCGGCATCGGTTCACTATACTTAATTTGATACAGTCGTCACATCACTAATGTTTTAGTATAAAAGAGAAGTTATTATTTTTACATAAGTGCACGTCGCCCGAACGCGGACGCCCCGCGCGCCTCGTCGCCTGAGTGACCACGGCGGAGGACCGCGAGGACGTCCCGGTTCCGGCGACGGCTTCCTATATATTTAGCATATGGCTAGTTTTGACTATCATAACCTTAAATTAAAATCAGTTCAATAAATACAGAAACAAATCGAAGAGGTTAAAAGCTACATATAAATTGTAGTTAGTGGTACGCTATGTGGGCGCGAGGGGCGCGAGAGGCGGCTGGCAGTGACGGGGCGACGCGCGGCGAGCACGACCACTAGTTATTGTCATTTACGCAGGTACTTTGTAGACGTTACAAAAAGCCTATCAGTTTTACAGTTATTTATGGTGTGTGTAGTAAGATAAGCTACATATCTAAATACTCGAAATGCATCTAAATTGTCATTATTTCTCACAAATTTAACAGTGCTCGGTGCGAAGTCAGTATAAACAATTGTGAAAAAATATGCGGTCAGCGACTTGAGTACCATTTGGTAAGTTTTGGTGTTGGAATGGAGAATGGAGTGATCCATTGATATATTATGTTCTTTTATTTCTATAATTCTTACATAAGCAGGGGACGCGCAAAAATACGTGAATATAAAAGAAAACGTCACTGCCAATGAGGAAGTCGACAATATGTAAATACATAGAAGCGTGTCTCGATGCCAGTGCGCGGAGCCGACGCGGACACGGAGTTACCACACTCGTTTAACAATGCGGGACTGTTACATAATAAACGCATTTTCTTCTCTCACTAGATACCGCAAAAATGTAATGTTATGTATTATACACTTATTTTAAATCTGATAAAGAAGTTATTTATATATATTTACTCACTTCAAAATTTTGATGAAGACCTCAACGTTTACAATGTAAGGTATCTGTCGCTAGTAACCAGTAGACAAGTACCGGAAACTCGCACATGTGTAAGCGCCGCAGCACGTACAAGACTGCCTTTACTTACGTATTAGATATCGCCGGCTTATATCGTAAACTTGCTAAGTCCACTTTACTTTTTTATACTATTCGAAAGTGTAAAAAAAAGGGATAAACAGCAGATAACAAAAAAAAATATTAAAAAAAGGGTTACGAGTGAAACGTCTTCAAAAGTTCGTGACTAATCCTTACTAAAATTATAAATGTGAAAGTAACTCTGTCTGTCTGTTACGCTTTCACGCCTAAACCACTGAACCGATTTTGATGAAATTCGGTATAAAGATAGAAGTAGATAGAAGAGAAGAAGAGAACTTGGGAAAGGACATAGGATACTTTTTATGGTGAAAAAAAGGGTGGAAGAGGTTGAAATAGGGGATAAAAGTTTGCATGGAAGTTCCATATTGTCAAACATAAAATCATGTAAGATTGTTCAACTGTTTACAACTTTCACACCTAAACCACTCAACCAATTTTGACAAATAGTCTAAACCTTCGGAAAGACTATATAGGCTACTCCTTACCATGTCGCGCGATATAACCGAGTTCCACGCGGGCGAAGCCGCGGCCTGAAAGCTAGTTCTACATAAACATAAAAAAATGTAAATTCCTTCTCATAAAATATAGTCAATGTTTTCTGCGTTTTCTGATAATTTATTATGGAGCTAGCAGGTTTACGCTAAGCCAACGGTACAACACATGTACTCGCATATATAAATTTTAAATAATATTGGAAATTGTAGAATACATGGATGAAACAGAGGCGCTCTCGCCGTCAGCAAGCGACCGCACGACAAGACGCGTACGACACGCGGGGCTCCATGTTACGTCAACTAACTAATATATTTTACAGTATTTAAAGTTATATTTTGATTTTTTTTTCATAGCGGCGTCGTCCACAGGAAAGAAGTTTAACGGATTAATAAACAAGTATACTTCAGTAAACTTCCTTTACCTATAGCATGTGGGCGACGTACGCGACACTCGTGCGGACGCTAATCGTTATTAACCATATCCGTGCCAGGCGGGAATAGGTTGATAAGTCGACTTACATATACATTTCGTACATAGTCATAAAGATTTCTTTTATTTATAGGGCGAATATTTAATGGATCAAAAATTGAAGAGAATCAAACACTTTCAGATAAAAAAGTGATTTTATTTAGTATTTTTTTTAATAAAAACAGAATTTACGAACAAAACTTGATAAAAATGTTCGCCCCGAAATGTATGCAATTTCGATTTATCAACTTATTTACACGTAGTACGAATTTAAAGAAATTATAATTTACAATTTTATTACAATGCACTCTAAAAATCTCATAATTATTAGATTAACTCAATAATGTTCTGACATGACGTAAGTAAGTTGAACAATGTATACCAATTTTTATTTGTAGATACAAGCATGAAAAGTACTTGTAACTTAGTCTATTTCATTTTCAATGGGTAACTTTAAAAATTCTTATTTAAAAAAAAAATATATATGATCTATGGGATCTGCGAAGTCCGTCATAGACAATTTACGATTTACACATTGCCAGCTTATTTACATCACGAAAATGTTATTCCAAAAAATGAACAGCAAATTCATAATGACCAATTTTAATGACAAGAATAACCTATTTATTACTACATAGTTTTGAGAAAAGTCATCCATTAAATGACATATTTAAACATTTTCATGTGTTAACGTTATAAATATCTACCAGAGATATCAGCAATGTACTCTCAATATCTGAACGTCTACATTGAGTCCAAATAGTAACACTAAGTTCTTATAAGATACAATTACGGCAATGCTGAAAGTACATAAGTACAGAGGAAGGGCGCGGCCGAGAACTTCATAATAAAAATTAACATTTTTTGTTAATGGTATCTAAATAAATTTATATTTTATAAGAAACCCGCGTTGCTTCTCAGGTTTATGGTATTTTTAAGCATACTGTTTTAGTCCCTATGTGTTAAAAGTGCACAGGTAGGGGCCGCGCCTTCAGTCCTCTTACATCATCATGTTCCACGTCTACTAATTTTCAAGTACACTAGTACTACTAGAGTACTAGTGTTTAGCTCACAAAAGTTCAATAGTGCTTCAATATTATACAAAATGTAGTTACAGTAGTTAGACAACGTGTCCACGTGACGTCGCTCCGGTACGTGGCCTGAATGCTCACAGAATTATAAAAAAATATTGAATACATAGATCGTACGAGAGCGACGTACACGTGAGAAATAATCAATGTGGTGTAACGCTCATAAGTTACTGTGTCGAGTGCGGGCACTGCGTCACGTCACGCGGCACGTCACGTCACGTCACGTCACGTCACGGTACACAAATATCTAAGACGGCAATTAAGCTTTGTTAACCAATGAAAAAGGTCTCACGAGCGTATGGCGGCAGAGTCGTCGTACTATTCGATTAAAATATACAAAAAACTTGTAAAATCACAAGACGTTCTCGAACAGTACTAGTACTGCGCCTCTACTGCATGTATTTCTGTAATATGACGGACCTCACTTTAGCCGTCGCGTCGACACGAACGTAACGCTCCCGAGGACAAGGACACTTTGTCATTTGTCCTCTTACATATCACACATTAACAAAATGGAATCAAACGATCGGATGCACTCACAACGATAGTTAGCGAAGCATAACATGTTTATGCTTCTAAAGTAAAATATGAAAAATAGGAATATTTGGAGAAGTTACGAAGGCGAGCGCACCCGAGCGCACCCGAGCGGCGACAGCTCACGCGCACACACGCGCCGCACTCTGCACGCACACTAGCCGTCGACGTCATATATAAATAACATAAGCTGACACGCGAGTCGCGCGTCACGGACCGCTATAAACAAAAATATTAATTTTAACCGCTTAATATAAACTTATATAATAATTACAGGAGTCCGAAGGGACCGGGGCGCGCGACCCGGCGGCCGCTCTTCGCGAATCTTGCGTTTTCTTGTTTTCGTTTCGTTTTGAAAAAAATAAAACATATTTAAAAACTTAACCTAGAGTCGAGGTCGGCCGACGACGGGCGGCCGCGCGGTCGTCGCGCACCAGATGATACTACATACAAGAATTTTCTCGAGGAAAGACAGAGAGAGGGCGGCGAGAGGAGCACCTTACATAAAATTAATTCACTATCTAACTACTTAACGAAAGAAGCGATATGCGAAGCGTGAACAGTTCCGCGGGGCGCGTGGGGCGGCGCGTGGGGCGGCGTGCGGGGCGGGCGGCGCTCCTAGCGGCGGTAGGGCTGGCGCGGCTGGAAGGCGGCGCGGTGTCCCGAGGGCGGGCGGCGACGCGGCGGCTCCCGCGCGCGCGTCTTCTTCTCCTCCACGTTCAGCTTGACGCCGGCGCCCTCGCCGCCCTCCATCAGGAAGAACAGGGGCTGCGGGAACACAACGACTCACGGTGTAGCAAACGTACGCATATATACTTGTTGTAATTATGTCGTTACGGAGACTTTTACTTGAAATGTTCATTTATAATTTTTTCATTAGAGACAAAAGACCGATATTTGTAAGTGAGCACTTGTCGGCTGTAAATAAGCATCTTCATGCTGCTGCGAGAACGTTTGCAAGAGAAAAAGGATTTTTAAGCATGTGTGGGTTAAAAACGGCCGAATCATTCTTCGGAAGACTGATTTTTCCGAATACAAGCTGGTTAAAGACATTGATTTTCTAATATCTGGTTATAGTCTATATTTCTAAACATGTTTCAAAGTAAAAAACAACAACATTCACCTATTTAAGTATATACTATAAAAATGTACGTCTACTCAAAAGCAAGACTCATACTTTATATACAAATATATGCTGTAGCAATTACGATATCATTGTACTTACGGAAACATGTCTCAACGATAACATATTAAATTCCGAATTATTTGACAACAGATACATGGTATTTAGAAGAGATAGAGGAGTACTTATAGGCGTTTCT
>JAKGSA010000129.1:92756-148118 GCA_033558755.1 Philaethria dido
ATGTTATTTATTTTTTTAAGTTTAAATAATATAGCTCTTACAATGTTTTGAGTAATAGCATGTCAATTAAGCTATTGAGCTTTTAAACATTTTAGTAGTTTGTAACATGATAAATGATACTGTTAGTTTTCGTAAATAGCATGGTCTTAAAAAAACAAACATTTATTTTCTACACTGCATTAAAAAAAGTGCAATTATATTTTGCCAATAATAACGGTTTCGATATTAATAAGCTTACTATTATAATAAGTATGTATAAAAACATATTCTTAAACCAATGACTACTTTGATACATACGATCACCATCCAGGGGTCCGTCAAACCACGCATGGCGACTATCACAACCATTTAACACATACATTTCATCTTCGCTCTTAAAATAGCAATTCATATGACATATTCAACGTAAAAATAATTTAAAGTTAAAGGGTTAACACTATAACATCCATAAAGTAAGTCCGGTTCATCTATCAAAGAAACATTAGGGCTTTAACCTATAGAAAGATATCCTTCTGCCGACGATCAAAATAAGCAATTCCTATGACTGCGTAAATTTTGTAAAAGGTATAAAACTTACCTCAGTAAATTATAGGCATCAAAATGGTGTAATTTGTAACGAATTATCACGAAAATCGCGTAATTTTCACGATAAATAAGGACTGAAAACAGAAAAAGAGCCTACCTCACCGTTCGGTGTCAATTTGAGCGCAGTGTTGCCACTTTTCAAGGGTAAATTTTGAATTTACTATTTATATTAATTCAAGTAAAATTACAAATAAATAATAAAGTAATGCAATTAATACCTACCTATTGATATTACTTTACTATAAATTAAATAAAAAAAACATTATTGAAAATAGAGTAAACATATGTTACAAAAATTTACCTTAAACTTGTTATTTTACATCCGATGTGCGGACACATCTATATTTTGCATATTTGTAAATTTATATGAAATATAACTTTTAAATATTCATTTCAAGAATGAAATAAAAATTTCAAAACATTATTATAAATTTTATTGTTATCCCACTAGTTATAATAAATTAATGAAAATAATTTATAGATATGTGCAACTAATACTTAGATTTCTTACACAAACATTGTCAAGAATCCAAAATATCATATAAATTATGTAATCAATATCAAATAAATGCATATTTAAAAAGTTAATTGTCTTCAAGGTATGAGTGTTTCTGAACGATATTATAAATTTTATTACGCGGGAGTATTTTCTTAGCGTTGGTAAAAGTTATTGATCGCTCGCCAAATGCATCTTTCCCATTCGCTCTTGAATTGATCGTATCGTCCGTCCTTGTCGACGCCGATCCATGCCATTGACCTCATAGACGCTAGCCGCTCGCTATTGGCTGGTGTCAAAGAAGGGATGAAATTGTAAGCAAAAAAGCGCGTCTCTTTGCCGTTGACCAACATTACGGCAGAGTTCGCGCCGACTCATCATACGCCCTCTTTCATTCTTCTGCATTTGGCATTCAGCGTTGAAGGTCGTGTACGGACCTTAGGTTTTAGTTTATTGTTACTTTAAGTCTAAATATAGTAATAATAATAATGGCTAATAACGATAATTTTGCACAAGACGTTACTGAAAATCAAGTGAATGGCAATGCGGAAAACGGTGGAGGTGATGGCCAAGAGCATAACAGTGCCGACGCCCCGGGACGCGATGACGACAGGTAAAACCGATTATATGTATTTATCGATAATATAATAGATCATTTCAATATATTTTAAGTGATACTTTTAAATATTTAATTTTGAATTAGTTTTTTGCGTTGTAAATTTGTTTTCACAGTAATTACTCGCTTGCCGCAATGGCGGCGTCGGTCCGGCATATTATCATTATCGGCATTCTAATCTACTTTAATCCATGAGGTTTATTCAAAATTCAATGCTTTTACTCTTGCAGCGGGTTCTTCGCGTTTAAAATTAAGTCGCAAATGTCGTAGTTCTCATTTCAGATAAATTCCAGGTTACCAAATGTTAATATAATTTTGTAGCCGCTCTACGCAAAATGGCGTCACTCGCGCGTCACTCTAACTCGACGCCGGCGCGGTCCCGTTTCCGTCTCCCGTTATTGATTTTCGCACGTTTAGTTATATTTTAAAATGGATGTTACGGTCCAAGCTCGGGCGGGGACCGCGTTAGCTTGCAAGATTTCAAATCGGTGGTAGTGCATACGGCGCTGCAGCGAGCCTGCAGGCGCCGCGGTCAGTTTGGAGCGCCACTAACGCCCTGTCTCTCTGCAGGTGTGAGCCTGCGCCGCCGCCGCCGCAGCCGCCGGAGGACGTCATGGTATATATCCGCAAGGGCTCACACTAAAGTAAACCAACGACCAAACTGACTAGATTGTCTCGGCCACTTAACTTTGGGCCCTGTTCACACTTGCCAATTTCAAATCTTGCGATATCACTGTAACATTCTTGTTTTCATTTCTCGTTGTCTTTGATAATGTTAAATTTTGCAGTTTAATTTTTGTAACTTACAGGTTTCTGAATTTATTTTGCTGCAGTGCTTGGAGTTTGTTTTTAACAAAAAAAGTAGCTGTAAAGTACTGTAAACAAGTACTGCATAGTGTTAATTTTAATTAAATTGTAATTTAAGTCAGTTTCTTTATCGAGGCAAATGACTTCATGTTTTTTTCCCATTTTAATAATATTGTTGTATGCTTACAGAAAACTTTTTGTGGGAGGTTTGAGCTGGGAAACAACAGATAGTGAGTACACATTAATAGTATACCATACATTTTTCATTCACAATAGACAATTAGTAAATTTTACATAATATTATAATGATGAACATATCAGTTCTGCTTCTGAAATAATTTGAAGTCAACATACCCACATTACTGAACATTTTCATACAATGCTGTTTATTTTGTTGCTGGTGACACTATTTTACATTAGTACTTTTTTTGCAGAGGAATTACGTGATCACTTCAGTGCATATGGTGAAATTGAAAGTATCAATGTTAAGACAGATCCAAACACTGGACGGTCGCGGGGGTTCGCATTCATTGTTTTTAAGGCACCTGACTCCATCGATAAGGTGATGGCCGCCGGAGACCACACCATTAACAACAAAAAAGTAGATCCAAAGAAAGCGAAGGCAAGACACGGGAAGATATTTGTCGGGGGACTCAGCAGTGAAATATCTGATGATGAAATCAAAAACTTCTTCAGTAATTTTGGAGCAGTGAGTATATTTAAATTAATTACGCTCATTGTTTTTGAACGTTGTTTTTTATGATGACAATTCCGGTTTTGGTGAGATGATATGTTCTAGAATCACAATGTAGATGACTCCGGGCCACTGATGATGAACACAATCATAGTAATATTAAATTATTTTTTTAATTTAAATTTATAACACACTTTGTTTCCTCATTTACAGGTGATCGATGTGGAGATGCCCTTCGACAAGACAAAGAACCAAAGGAAAGGTTTCTGTTTCATCACATTCGAGTCCGAGCAGGTCGTCAATGAACTTCTGAAAACTCCCAAACAGACCATCGGAGGAAAGGAGGTCGGTATGGCGCACCTGCGCCTCGTTGTCGTAGCGTCGTGATTTATGTGATTTAGAATTGGTTTTCTGTTATAATAATGTGTGGTGATCGTGGCAGGTGGACGTAAAGCGCGCGACGCCGAAGCCGGACGGGCCCGGCGGCATGGGCGGGCGAGGAGGCCGAGGCGGAAGAGGCGCGCGCGGTGGGCGCGGCGGCCGCGGCGGCTACGGCGGCCAGGGCGCCTGGAGCAACCAGGGCTACGGCGGCTACGGCTACGGGCAGGGCGGCTACGGCGGCGGGTACGACGGCTACGGCTACGGCGGATACGGCTACGACAGCTACGGCGGCTACGGCGGATACGATTACTCCGGATACCCGAATTACGGTAAACGCGGCAAGCAGCACTAGCGGCGCGGCCCGGCCGGCCCGCTCCGACACATTACCTCGACTGATGTTACCTGAGTAGAGTAGACGTAGAGTAAGATAAGGCGCTAGGTTAGCGTAGTGGGGCCGCCTCCGTCCTTGAGCGTCGACGTCGCGTCAACCTTAGGTGTATGTCTTAGTGTGTAGAAAATATTTATTTTTCTATTATAACTGCGTATTTACATTGATATTCTATCGAGATAATGTGTAGTGAATGTCGTCGGGGCGACGGTGTATCGGGGGTGCGCTGTGTCGTATCCCACGCGGAGTGTAATATTTCCGAGAGATCATTTTATTTGCATTATTTAGTTTATTCCACTGATTTGCATCACTGTTGCGCGAGTGCCCACGCAGCTAGATCACTCTTTATCATTGTTTCACTAGGTACTATGTTTGTACATATATGTAACCGCCTTACGTTTTATATAAGTGTTCATTTGTAATACCACTTTTGACATATGTAGCAATGTCGCCCGAGTTTTGTTTGTTTTGGTATTTTTATTTTACCTATTAACGCTCTCGCCACATGCTACATTTGGGTAATTGGGGTAATATATGGAGAGACATTGTGAAAGTGATAAAGATATGATGAAGCTTTGAATAAAGCACTGTTACCAAAAATCAATGTGTTTCCATATATACCCCGCCCTGACCTACCACCATTACCCCACCTTACCCCCCTTACCCTAACCTCCCTATACCTTCTGCATCCTGCCCGTCACCGTCACCGCCGCCACTGCAGTTGCAACTTAAGTAAAATTTTATTTGAATTTTTGAATTAATGAAAACAGTCTTGCATCTGAGTGATTACAGATAAACTAAGTAATAGTCATTCTTTTTTAATGAATATAACGTTATATAAATATAACATAATATAGAGATCTAAACATATTTTTTTTAATGCATTTTTTAAATTGTAGTTTTTGTAGAAATCTTAAATATAAAATGTAACTATTGATAAATAAATATTAATTGATTTTATAACACTTTTGATTAAAAAGACTATTGAAAAATAAAATATTGAGTAAAAAAAAGCAAGCGGTAAAAGTCAAATAATTTTATTTGAAGTAAGAAGTTACATGCTTAATTTTTTGAACGTCAAATAATGACCATAGTATTTAGCTCTATGCTGTGCCGTGCTGGCAGCTATGTGCCAGGTGCCAGGTGCTAGGTAGCTAGCGTGTACCGCGTGTGATTAATGAGTGTGTGTTGCGGCAGACTACGGCGGGTACGGAGGGTACGAGGGCGGCTACGGCGCGCGCGCGGCTCCACGCGGGAAAGGTACTGCCTGTACCCCAACACTACCCACTACCACCTACCACTACCCGCTACTACCACACGCGCCGCGCACACTCGTACAAACGTTTTGGATCCTAAACTGTTAAGATATTGCGTTGTAGCTATATACTCATGAGTTTCAAAGATAGTAGTGCCAAAACGTTTGGTACTACCATTTAGATAGCACTGTGGTAGTGACGCTGGTCACGGCTGTACGCGAGTGTGCGTGTGTGCGCCTCCGGTAGCTGCAGCACTAGTTGGATGTTTAATAACTCAAATTAACTAAACTGACCAGTAGTTGTGATTTCATTTACTTGTATTAGAGACTAGTAACCATGTGAGATTACACGCTTAGTTAGGTTACGTGACTCAATGAGTTGGACTTGTCATTTTAGTATCTCTGCATTTTATGCATTTTTATAAAGCATGATGTAAGCAAAGTGTCATCTCACATTTGGCTCGCATACTTTGCTTCACGCGTAATTTTGCTCAAACTTTACATAGAAGTAGTTTTCCATAGCTTACATACTGTTAACTGTACGCAGGCACCTCATACTATTTGCGCCTCTCATGAGTCATTGAACGCTAATTGCGTAAAGATACGCTTACACTTAATAATCGCTGAGCATTTCCGGAACATTCGGTTTAATATATTCGTGTTTTCGCTAAAAGGTACGGCGCGAGGGCGACTCCGTGATGTATATTTCACAGAAGTACTAAATAAAAATGATCCCTCCGAAACATTATTCAAAATTGGTGATGTAGTTAAACAAGTGGCCGGTGGAAGTCGCGACTTGCGGTTTTCCCGTTACGTGTGAGCGTACCGTTACCCGATGATACTCGCATGACTAACTCGCCGCAAAACCTGTTTTTGCGATCGTCGGTAATCGTCCTTCCGATTGTGTCTACTTGATTTATTATATAGTTGTACTAAATACTGAGACATACAAGTAACTTAACTAACTAATGTGATGTGATGTGTTGTGGGAGGCGTGTGTCGCGTGTCGTGTGAGCCGTACGCGGTGGTACAAGTGGGCGTGTGTTGCAGCAGGCTACCAGGGCGGCAAGCAGCGCGGCGGCGGCGGCGGTCGCGCCAACCAGAGGCACCAGCCCTACTAGACACGCAACAGTACCTGCCGATAGTCATCTCAGTCCAATAGTAAGGTGAATATGCCACGCGTCGATGGCGGCACACACATTTATTTAAGTTCTGGAAACGTGCCACACTAAACTATTATTTTTACATTGAATACATGAAATCTAGGTTTTCAGTTTTGACCATCTTAATTATGAAATATTTGGACAAGGGCGCTACGCTCACGCTTGCTTATCGCTACACGCGCTTGCTTAGAGCTCGCTGGTCGGTGGTGGCGAGACGCAGACACTTACGCGGTGCTCCTTGTTGCAGGTTAAGCGCTCGGTCGCGCGTCCCCCGCGCCGCCGCGCCCCGCGGCCCCCCGCAGCACCCGCGACCGCGCCGGGGACGCGCTATTCCATTCCACATTAATTTAAGAAATCTTTTTAAGAACATTTTAAGAATAAAAGTACGCGGTGCGCGACGCGGCCGCCCGGGAGCGGCTCTCGCGCCAATTTAATATATTATAGTATGGATTTATAGATTAACTCGAGTATTATTGCTGATTAGATTCAATTTGACATTATGATATCGAATTCTTACCTTTTAAACTGATTTTTAGAGTAATTATTATGCAGAGCTTAAAGATAAAGTGTAGTTATAGCGGCGTCCCGCAGCGTGACCGCGTGTGTGCGAGTGCGTGTGTGTGCGCGCGTGTGTGTGCGTGTGTGTGTCGAGCGGGCCACTCCACTCCGCGATGAAGACAAGGATCTCGTTGCAAACAAATGTAGATTTGTATTCATTTGGAGACGGAACGAGGAAACAGATCAGAATCATGTATTTTATACAGAGAGGCGCGCGCGGCCCCCCGCAGTGCAGGGCGGTGCGCGCCCATAGTGTAAGGATCACACATGAACAAACTGCTGATATACGATTGTGTATGTCCGAATAAAACTATGTGTAAATAAAATGTTGACTTTTTGTGTAACTACATGGGTGTTTGTTGTTAGTCCCCCGCCACCCGCCACCCGCCACCCGCCGCCCGCCGGCGCGCGCTCCGATGTCGTCTTGTCACTCGTCATATATTGATTGTTGTATTTGTGTTATAACAATGATTAAATACAAATTAAGCCTAAGTACTTCTAACTTAAGTAAAGATGTCAAATAAATATGATAACAATATTGTCTTGCTCTCTTCTATTCTAAATTGGTATTTTTTGTTTAAATAAGATTCCCTTTTTTGTTCGTTTCTTTCTTTCATTTTTATATTATTAAATTTTATTATTTTAAACCTTAATTCCCAAACTTTAAAAGTACCTCACAACTAAGCGTGTATTTAAAATCATCATAAATATATCTAATTTTAGTCAATCAATAGTAATAGTAACAAACATTTTAAAATATTACAATTTCATAAAACGAAACCCAATGAATTTTTATTTTTTATCTTGTTCGGAGTTCTTGTCTAAATATAGTTTGACTTGAGATTTTACTTTGCAAGTCAGCACCACAGAATTTCTAATAAAAATTAACCTTGATGTCACATATCTTTTTGATACAATGAAATAAAACGCATAAACAATGAGTTAAGAGATGAAATGCATATGTATCTATTTTTTTATTCTGCTCATTCTAGCAACAACAATAATAAGATAATAATTAATGGAATAAAGCCAATTGAGATACACTAATTAAATTTTTAGATGGATCTATATTTTTTATTTCACAAAATAAAAGTTTCCCTAGCAAGATCTTGTCATTAGATGCGGTACATCTTCAAGCAAATATTACGCCGCCAGTAATTGTTATCAGTATCAGTAGATTTTCTATGTAGGTTACATACCTGCGTAGATTGATACCAGTAAAGCTTATTAGTGATCTTCCACATAGTTCTGTTGAAGTTGCCTGTATAATACTATAGGTAGATAATTTTAATACTCTTAGTTTCTATTTCAACTTGTTTGAAGAATTACTTGATGGGTCATAATGGTATTTATTTGCCATTGCTCTACAGTAGATATTTATGTTGAATAAACTCATATGAACTCAAGTAAAGTAATGAAGTATATAGACTAAAGATATCAGGAAAGTCAAGCGTAAGTACTGAGCTCATACAGGGATATTATAAATAACAAATTACAATGATACATATTTAGAATATGTGACTAATTAGTTAAAGAAAAAATTGGAATTGGGTTTTATTACAAAAATGTAATTATTTTGATATTAATTACATTTATTTTTTTTATAAAAAATAGTTATCTACACAAATATTTAGCTGGACTTTAGTGACAAAACGTGAAACCGTAATGTTTTATACATTACGGTCAAGTTATAAGAATATGAGATAACGGTACAAAAATTGATAAGTATATATTTTTTAATAACGGCTTGCGCGTGTCGAAGGCAATGAACCCTGCGGTGAGTGAACGTGTTTGAATGTAGAGTTGACTGACTAGTGACGTCAGCAGGGCTGCGCGCTGGACGTGGCGTGCAGGACGTCCAGCGTGTTGCACAGAGCTCGGTAGTTCACCTGCACAACACACACATACATTACTATATTAGTTTATTATATATATGTGATTTGGCCTATTACAGATATTCCTAACATACTTTGACGAAGCAATGTCTTATTTAACACACATGCCTACATTATTTAATGATATATTTGTAAATTATAATGGATTTATTACAAGTGTATATTAACTACTAAATATAGTACAAAGAGAAGAGAGTGAAATATATAATATAATAGTATCGGGGTTCGAATTCGAGTCTTACATTAGAGAGAGAGAGAGAGAAAAGAAGAGAAAGCTTGGCTAGTTGCCTCGGTTAAGATCAGCTCCGTGTTATTTAAGCATTTTAATATAATGTTGTTCCGCTAATATTCGAAAGAAAATTTAATTTGTGAAGTTCTTCATATAACTATGTGTGCATGTGTTATTAAAGTGGAACATTATAGGATTATTTTGTCAACAGGTTTTAAAAAAATTGAGCAATAAGTGCTAAAATTTGTTTGTGCTTGAGTACTTTTATCAATCAGAACCTTAAACTTTTTTCTAATTAAACATGAAATTATTTCTATAAACTTTGATTTGGTGAGTGGAACTGGCAAATTAATGTGAAACAAAATTAAAATAAATTAACAGTTGACGGTGTCGAACAAATGTCGCCATCGAGCGAATTATTGATAGCAATTACTCAAAGTTATCGTAATACCGCTGCCTACTAGACGTCGCTGTAATATATACCTAATAAATATTGGAAAAATCTGATTGAATGTGTCGACATCTGGAGGATTATCAGTGACCATAGCTTGAAATTTCAATATTTTTTTCACCTATCTGACACCTGATGTCGCTACTATATATGGAATAAATTGAGCCGGAAGGCATGTAATCAAAAATCTATACCTAAATCATCTTCGTTAAATTTTTAATGATTTCTAATGATTCTATATTTGACACTACTATGATGAGTTTACCTAATAGCTCACCCAATGAATCTTTAAATCCAGCAGAACTTTATGAAAAAATAGAATTCTCACAGCACAATTAAATAAATGTAATCAGGACTTGCAAAGTGCACACCATGAAGTTGAAAACCTCCTTAGTGACATTTTAAACTAAAGAGTATTGTATATTACGTCGTCGTTCCCGTGCTGGCTGCAGCCGAAGCACTTGTATATGAGGTCCCGCTCGCGCGACGACAGCAGCGTCAGCACGTCGCTGCGGGACAGCGCGCGCTCCGTCTGCGCGCGCGACACGCGCCCGCTGCGGCTGCGGTCCGCCTCCTGCACGACACACACCTACCACTTAGACACTAATTATAAAACAAACTTGTTATATACGGAGTCAGTTCAGTTAAACTAATCCGCAACGAACAGATACTCAGAAACAGGTGTAGCGAGAATGTTATAGTAAGAATAAGGAAGAACGTGCTAAGGTGGTTTGAGCAGGGCGATGAGAGAAAGGTAAGAAAGATATATGAAGCAAAGGTGAGTGGTTAGAAGGGTTACCTTGGTTCACCTTTAAGAATATAACATAGGATAGCAGAGAGCTAAGTAAGTAAGTAACTTGTTATAGTTGTTAGTCTAAGAAGAAAAAGGGATTGGATGTATTATTAGTATGTTTATATTTTGATGCGTAAACATGTATTTATTCGTAAATATATGTAAGCGTTTTAAAAAAAATAGGTGTGTACGTACAAATTATATACGGCAGAAGTGAAACTTCAGAAAAGTACACGAGAAGAAGAAGTGAATATGAAAGTATTACGAGTATGTTTTTTTTTTTATAAATATTTAATTAAGATAAATAATGAGCTCTTTGATTTTCGCGATTATTACACATATTAAATGAAACTATTTTAATCGGATCAATCGCGTATATTTTAGTATTCGGAAATATATTTATGGAAACCCGACGTTTCGAACACTTTACAGTTGTGGGGTACACAACAAAACTAAGCGCGCAACGCGGCAACGTGTGTCAGCTCACCGAGGAACAATGATGGCGGTCCCTGATTGGCCGTGAAAAGGTCCACGCTGATTGGCGTAGAGTTAGAAAAGGTCAACGCTGATTGGCGTAGATTTAGTGTGAAAAGGTCAACGCTGATTGGAGTACATTTAGTATGTGAATAATAAAAGATGATTGTGATTGGTTCCTCTAAAATTATAAATACCGTGCATACCTGGAAATAAAATGAGTGCTTACCCGACCGTCGACTTTAATTGATCTCCTCGAACACGCACATGCCTAACACAGTAGTCCGTGGTCACAGGTAGACCTTAATCCGGTTAATTAGTTTCATTTAATATAAGATAAATAAAGTAAATAAATAAATTAACACATTTGTGAATAGTGCGTATATTTATCTGAAAAGTACCAGGAGACCATATTCAAATTAAACAGGTCCAATGAATAAATGATAAATAAAACTTGGCACCTCTTTCTAACTCAATTTTTGTACATATTTGTGTATCTTATCTGCTTTTTTTCCGTTGCATCCGGTTTGAAATCACAACGATTCTAAAGAAGTTTCACTTTTGAAAAAAAAATGCTATGTGTTTTGTATTTACGGATATTATACTGGTTCAAATGAAGGCTGTAGAGATGCGATCTCTTCGGAGGATATGCGGAGTCAGTTTGGCTGACCGAATCCGGAACGAAGAGATACTTAGAAAGACAGGTATAAGCGAGGATGTTATAGTAAGAATGAAGAAGAACGTGCTCAGGTGGTTTGGGCACGTCGAGAGGATGAGTGACGAAAGAATGGCGAGAAAGATATATGAAGCAAAGGTGAGCGGTAAGAGAGGCAGGGGGAGATCTCGGTTGACCTTCCAGAATACAGTATTAATGATACTGGAGGAAGGTCACGTAAAAAGCATGAGGACTCCCCGGAGGGCATGCATGAAGAGGTTAATGACTGTGGACGAGGCGAAAGAGGTATGCAGGGACCGTAGCGTTTGGCGCTCCGTTCTCTCTGACTACCCCGCTAGGGATAAGCGTGAAGTTAAGTAAGTATGTATACTGGTTAAAATAATGAGTAGTGTAAGACAATATTAAAGCGCGAGTACCTTAAATATATCAATGAGATTAGAAGTGCGATCGGGGAACTTGGCGAGCTTGTCCAGCGCCTTGGCGAGCAGCGCGCGCTCCTCGTAGTGGAGGTGCGCGGGCGGTGCGGGCGGCGGCGGCGCGGCGTGCGGCACCGGCCTCAGCTGCGGCGCGCGCTCCAGCCCGCCCTGCGTCAGCGCGCCGCACACGCACGCGCAGAACCGCGAGTACTCCACCGCCTGCCGCCGACCCGGCGCGCTGAAACTGACGCCACCGTACTACTGTTTTAATTACGGATATGTTAAGTATTCATAAATATATAGTCTAGAAACAATGAAAGATAAAATCCGATGTTAAACGTTATCTAATCAGATTGAAGAAATTACATTTTTTACATATAAAGAGAATGTTTCCGAGTGGTGATAATATTGTACAGTTGGAACTTTGGACGCGACGAATTTGGGACCGATTTCGACGAATATATTATTATTTTTGTTCTCTCTAATAAAATGATATACGGCCTTAATGTAGGTTATTTAAATTATTAAATAACCTACATTAAGGCCGTCTCGACAATAATATAAACTCACACTTCCATGAGCGTGTCTAGCTCCAGCGGGTGTAGCGGCAGCGCGGCGGCGGACAGTCCGCGCTGGAACTGCGCGCGCGTCACGACGCCCGCCCGCGCGCGGTCGAACTGCGTCAGGAACTGCTCCGGACGCACGCCCGAACGCACCATCTGTACCCAAATTTAATTAGAGGCCTGTGGGCCACCACACCACACGTAAACTGTAAACGCGACAGGCTGTGGATTCGATTCCCACTCCAGAATATGAATATATTCACATGATATGAAATATTTTCATTTCCTCGCTCTGATAACGAGGCAAAGCGCGACGTTGAGTTTCATCACTCAACACAGGGAATAGAGCATGAAGCTAAAAAAAATTATAAAATATTCAACTAGGCTACTACAAGCAGTTTCCAATCGTCAATTAAATTAAACATGTCGGTCCTACCAGAAATTACCACCAGTGAGAGAGACAGTTCTACTGAGATAAACCGACAAAGACTTAACAGTTGGGTCCAGCATATACATATGTTCTTTACTTAGTATGTTTTAGCTGATTTTTTCACTTTTATCACTATCAACAATTCTCAGACTTATAAGATAATGTTTTAAAGTATTTACCTATATCGCATAACAGGTGGCAGAGAGAGACAGAGAAAACCAAGTGTCAAGACACTCCGTCCTCCATTTTCCTCTTGAGTTTAATATGCGAATTGAGTGGCGGAACTCTACACCACGATTTGTCTTACCAGAATAAAAAAGATGTAAGAATATAAATATAATAACATTATAATATATGTCGGCGATATATTGGTATATTGTTGAACAGGATCCATTTTCACAATAAAAATGCAGGCTAACATGACTTAGTTTATTTTCAGAATGGCTGTTATTTCTATTACTTGCTTATAATATTTATTACAAATATATTTTTTAATATTCAAATACAACTTGATGCGTTGAATACAGATATCGAAGAGTGTCAACTAAGTAAATCATAAAGTTTATATACACAGTAACTTGGTGGGGGCTTCGTGAGAAACTTACAAAATAGACCATAATAACATTTAAAAAGAATGTGAGCTTAACTTACAAGGGCTGTTTTCAAGTGCTTGAGGAATGCTAGCTTATCGACAAATATAAATATTATTTTAAATAGTAAGTGGAGAGTTGTCAACTTCACTTTATTTATGGAAACAAAAAAAATGCAACGCATATGACAATTTAAGTGTTACTCTAAATTGTGAAAATTTTAAACATTTTACTAACTTAAACTACTGGAAATATAAATCTTAAATATAATTAACAATTTTAAAATAATAAAATCATTACATATAGAAGTGCGCCAACATATACTTACAATTCCCTTAATCTTGGCTAGTATCTGCACGATATCAGTTAAACTCGGGTCAGGAGGTGCGAGGGGGCGGCGCGGGGGGCGCGGGGCGGGGGACTGCGCGGGGGACGGCGGCTCCTCACCCTCCTCGTCCTCTAGCTGGAATGTAGGAAATATTATATCTACCCTCAGTCTTAAAGGCTGTGAGATCTTTTTTTTTATTACTCTATTTTTATTTAGGGGCTTTTTAAGTACTATAAATACAAAAAGGTCAGCCCCATCGTACCTTAAGATAAAACTAACAGTACACAAAAAAAGAATATAAAATTAACAAATTTCCTTAATCTAAACACATTACTTATATTTAAATTTATATAACAGTTTAGCCTGCATAGAGTAATTAAAATCTCCCGCAATTATCGTATTTTTTGGAAACAATGAAAATAAGTAATCCCAGTGACCTTGATTTGTATTAATACTAGTGGGACTATAAACAGAAACTATATTTTTTAAAATTTTATTATTTAAAACTCTTACGTGCAAAACTTCTATATCACTACTCGGCACTTTAATTGTTCCTAAAAGAGTTTTAAGAGATTTATGAGTTATAATAGCCACGCCACCATATGAATCTATTCTATCCTTTCTGTACACATTATATCGACTTATGTTTAAATAAGATCCAGACTGTAGCCATGTTTCACTTATAATAGCAATATGAATGTTTTCTCTATTTAACAATAATTTAAAATCTGATAATTTAGGTCTAAGACTTCGTGAATTCCACTGCATAATATTTAAGGAACATTTGTTCGATCTCATCAGCTTAGCCATACCTTAGGATAAGGAAGATAAGGAAGGATTATTATATTAATACTTAATATAATAATCCTTATTAGAGGATAAACGAATATCGTATGTTTCATTTTGATGTGATGTAACCCTAAGAATACGCTTGGGCCTTCTTTGTACTGTAATAAAATCGTCCTCTACGCTTTCATTTTCGTCACTATCATTCCTCTGTGAACGACTCGTGAGATCTTGGAATTTCCTATTGTTTAATTACTATTAAAAAACACTACTCATGTACTAAATAATACTTAAATGGATTAATTGCGTATGTTATTGTATTCAAAAATACATCTCTGAAAAATCGACGTTTCGATCTCTTTATCGTAGTAGTGCGTAGTCACAGTTAAAGATGTAGAAATATCAAATAAATTATTATACATATAAAATAAGAAATCAAAGAAAAAATAATTGACGACATTTCTCCATTTAACTACTTTGCTATATTAGTATATTGTATTAGTAGTAAGTGGTAGCTAGTAATTCACTGTTCACCTCTTGTAACAACATGTGGTAGTTAACGCCGACCTGGTCCTGGTAGCGCTCCTCCAGCGCAGCGGCGTCGTCGCCCACCACGCTGAGCGTGCCCACTACGCGCTGGAACTGCGCGCGTGACACGTGACCCGTACCGCGTCTGCAATGTATACATTGTTCGAATAAGTACACGTACGTATCAGTGGCGAGGAGTGAAAATCTTCGTTAGGCAAGCCGGTAAATTCAGGGAAGCCGATGTATATTTAGGCAAGCAGGTAAATTGAGGAAAACCGATGTATATTTAAGGAAGCCGGTATATACATTTAGGGAAGCCGGTATATATATTTAGGAAGCCGTTAGTTTTTATGGAAGCCGATATATTTAGGGAAAGTGGTATAGAATGTCAAGATATTTAGTAATTTCACTATTGAATTTCGGCGATGACCGTCTTTTTTTTTTAGCTCTCACACGTTGTTTGACATTGTTTTTTGAAGCTCCACATTTTACTGGGAACCTTTTATTTTTTTTAGGTCTCATACTACTTTGAAAAGTTAAGCAAGCCGGTGGGAATCGAGTTGTATGGACGTCTCGCCACTGGTACGTATACGTATTGTCATGATTTCAACTGCCTGATATGTCAACTTACTTTAGTTTCACGCTTTATCCCTAGCGAGGTAGTCAGAGAAAACAGAGCGCCAAACGCTATGTCTTGTTAACTATGATTTTGTATGTATTTAGCAAAGAGCTAACAGATATAGCTTGTAGATATTAGGAGTATTATGAGGTTGCAACAATATTTATTGCGTTTGTTTAAATTGGCTTATCGAGCTCGGTGAAAATAATTTTACAGCTCTTCAATTTGGATGATGGAACAATTCCACTGTGCATTTTGAAAATAATTTTTATTTAATTTTGTACTGTATGATATTTATTTTTCAGTAAAATGTCCTTATTATTTATTAAAAGATCTTGAGTATAAACTATCAATAGTTAATTTCTAACACGTATTTCTAAGACAAAGGATCTTTTCAAATTTGGTTAAGTTTGGACAGTAGAGGCAAGCATTTATGTACATTAAAAGGGTTTCTTAAGCGTACACTTGGATCACAAGTTCCAGGCGATGCCTCGAACTTTTTACCTGCATCGCGATGGGCATCCGCACAGTGTATCTGTGGATTGCTATGGAGTTTGTTATAATTTTAGTGGTGTTGTACAGTAGAGTGTATTCACTTGTCGTGGTCCCTGAACATGGGTCGCAGGTCGAGGGAGCGCTCCGTGCAGCGCGCGCGCACCCGCTCCAGCATGTCTCCTTGCGCTTGCTTGTGCGCCGCGTCTGCACCCGTCGTCCCCGCCCCCGCGCCCGCCACCCCCGCGGCCCCCGCCGTCGCTAACGCCGCGCTCGCACCCGGCGTCGCTGTGGGATGTTTCTCTAACTCCTTTATTGTAAACACTGTGGAGAGGAAGTGTTGAATTAGTTGTAATCTATATAAATTTATTTTGTTCGCAATTTTATATTTTACATATAAAAAATAAGAGGCCTATGGATCCACAATCGTATTGAAGTTTTTTTCATAATTTTCTAGTCATAATTTGTGTTCCAAAATATTAGCTTAACAAGATTAAAAAGGAACAAAAATAACACAATGTTTGTACTTTCTGTACAGTTGTATAATTAAATAAAATACAAAAAAAAGTTGTGTTACGTTTTTGATATCTCTTCTATCTCACTAAGTCTATATATTTCATGTAACTTATACACTAATTAATGAATGTCGGATTGCGTTACATCCAACCAGGTCGTGTCACTTCTGTGGCAGACACTGAGACAGATCAGAAAGCAGACGCACACTAAGTACTACTCTACATTAGTGTGTAGTCGTCCGCCACGCGCACCCTGATCGCAGTCGTCCTCGAAGGTGCGCCAGCAGACGTGTGCGGGGTCGGCCGCGTCCGCGTAGCAGCGCGCGAGGCGGCGCGCGTCGTGCGCGGGGACACGCAGCCCCGCCGCGTCCAGCGCGCGCACGAACTGCTGCGCCGACACGCGACCCACGTTGAGGGGGTCGTAGTCCTGAACACACAAACGAGATAAACACCAAGCGTTCATTTTTATTTAAAATTATCGCAGAAACCGTCATATGTAAAACCGTTAGTGTAATAAAAAATGTTAACCGTATCTTCAGAAGATCACGGTTAACTCCATGCAACCTAAAAGGCTTTTCATAAAGTAAGAAAATATACCTATTCATATGTTATTACGAATATTATTTAAATTTCTTGATAATTAAACAAACTATGAAGCAGCTCTAAGCGGACAATGCGAGCGTAATATGCAATATTACTTAAACATCATTATTATCCGTTACTTCAATTTAAAAAAGGTGGCAGATAACAAATAGACGTAAACTTTCCGAGACTAGGATGTTTAACGTTCTAAGTATGTCGAAAGCCTACCGTTCAGCTATTATTTAGTATGTGTAATTTAATACTAACCCTGAAGAACTCGGAGACGCGCACTCGTCGCTCCAGTACGTATCGCTGCACGCGCAGCATGAGCTCCACGAGGTCGGGCGCAGGAGCGGCAGCGGCGTTGGCGGGCCCCTGCGTCTGCGGCAGCGGCAGTGGTTGTGTTGGAGACGGACGCGTGTCTATCATCGCGTGTGGATGCTGGTACTCCTGGAGTGCGGGGTGCAGCAAATTACAGACACTATGTTAATAACTAATTTATTAATTAATTCAGAAAAAAATGCTTATTTTATGCTAGAAGTGTAGTTGTGTTATTTGACTTTGACCTTGTAGTAATACACACTACAATGTCAAAGTCAAATAACACAATTAACATAACTATAGGTGTACAAAGTCAAATAACATAACCACAATTATTTAATTTGATTTGATTTGCCAATATTAGGTGTATACACCTGATATTGGCAAATCAAACAAATTGTACCAAATTTTCATTATATGTATACATTGAAACGCCAAACTTTTCTGTACGACGCATTGAACCCGACTCATACAATAAACCTTTTCTAAAGTTTGTTCTCTTCTCTCACCTAATTAATGAAGCCGAAATTAATTCTTTAACAATTTAAAAACAGTTTAAATTTTAAACATAAATAATAATTTCTGTTTATATATCTACTCGGTTTGGTAACAAGGCAAAGCGCGGCGTTGAGTTTCGCCACTCAGCACGCAATTCAATTCAGCGCAAAATGGGGAACGGAGTGTCTTAATACTAGTTTTCCTCTACCTACTCTGCTATATGCGGGATACATCGTGAAGCTGTAAAAATGTATGTATATATTTACTTATAGCAGGGTACTTACTATAGCAGGGGGAAACCGAGAATCTAATGTTAAGACGTTCTCTTTCAATAAATCCGTTCCCCACTTTCCGCCAGATTGAGGCATTGCGTGTTGAGTGGCGGAACCCAACGTATATATATTTACTAATTTCTATTAATAATATTAAATAGTGTTATTACCGGTCCGAGACCCTGAATGCCATCTTTCTTGACCGCTTCGATCTCTCTGAGGAACTCCACGTAGTCGATGGTGTAGGAGTCCTTGATGTAGCGTCGCACGAGTAGGTTGAAGTCCTCCGCCGACACCAGCACGCCCACGAAATTCAGGATGCGCGCGAAGTGGGCGAATGTGATACGACCGTCGTTTTTAGCTACCTATTATTGTATCAAAATATAGTAAATATTCTGAATTGCTAAATAGGAAACAAATATCTATATTAATGTTATAAAAATTACTTTTATTAGACACCATTGTCGCGCGATTCAAAGTGTCTGACTATACATAGAATATATTAATGACATTAATATTTCTTTCTCTTTGAACTGAATGTAAATGTACTTACTAAAAGAATCATATTATAGGAAATCGTACTTTCTCATAGCATACAAGATTAATATATGTGTGTGTACATGATACCAGTTCATAGTCCTGGAAGTACGGTCGGAAAGGTATGTCTCTCTGCGCGATGGTGGCGAGCAGGCAGCACAGTCGGCGCGCCTGCCACGCGTCCAGGCGGCGGCAGCGCGGCGGCGGCGGCGGCGGACACGCCTCCAGCGCGCACTCCGCCGCCGACCGCGCGCGACCCTCCCCGCCCGCGTCTACACACATACTACACTGATGACTGAGCACTGTCATACGTATCACACTCGACGTGTTTTACAACATTGATAAAAATAAAAGCAAACAAAAGTCCAATTTTACAGGAGAGATATTTAGCAGTTCCTAAGGTCGTAATTTTGTCATTATTCAAAGTAAATTAATCCTTTAAATAATGAAGCCCTTGAACAATGACAAAATAACAATAATCCAAGGCAAAGCGCGACGTTGAGTTCCGCCACTAATCACACAATGCCTCAATTCGACGAAAAGTGGGGAACGGAAACGTTGAAAGAAACCGGAGTGTCTTAACACTAGGTTCTCTGGTTCTCTATCCTATATGCGGGATACAAAATTACATCCTTTGTACTCATTAGATGGCTCCCTTGTAAAGTTGTGCTTTTGCACTTATACCAGTGTACTTTCGGGGAAAATCTCATTTAGTTAACTTTTTACAACTATTCTGAAGCTAAGGATAGATTAAAAATTAAAATCAAAATGATTACCGCAGCAGACGAGAAGTTATACTATAGATTACCAAGTAATCTTATTATTTCATTTCAGGTTCAGTTATCTACAACTTTGTTACTTGTTACTAAGCAATACAAGACAAAGTTTATTTACGTAATGTATAATTAACATAAATAACATTCAAAATTCTTCAGTAGGAAGTCATAGCTAAAACAACATTTTTTTACTTACGCATTTTCATTGCTTTTGCTTAAAAATACAATTTGTATATAATGCTCTGTACACACGCTATCTTTCTACAATACTTGGGGTCCAAATAAATCGCCAACTTGTTCAACTTTCTATCGAAACGTTTTATTTATTCACTCACTCACTCACTCACTCATTATTAAACAAAAATATTAGAAAATTTGAATTAAGTATAATTGTAAATAAAAACTTCCTATTCCTTTCAAAAATTGTTAATAAGCTTGGTTTAAATTTTTGTAAGATCCAATTTTCATATGAGACACCAAAAACGTTTTGAATTGTTAGCAAAAAGTACAAAATGTGTTCATCACATAATTATATGTATGATATAGTGTTACCTTCTCCATGTATAACCTGGCACAGCTGATGGTAGAGCACGCGGCCGTCCTGCGCGCGGAAGTAGTCCGCCACCTGCGCGATCTCCTCCTCCGACAGACCTATAACGGAGCGCAGCGGACCCGCTAACACTGACACGAACTTTGACTCTGGACACACGTTAAAAAAAGTGTGTTTAAAATGAATATAATAATAAAAACTTTTTTTTTTATCTTCACGCTGTATCCCGCATATAGCAGGGTAGGCAGAGGGAACCAGAGAACCTAGTGTTAAGACACTCCATTCTCTTTCAACAATTCCGTTCCCCACTTTCCGCCGAATTGAGGCATAAAAACTATATATAAAAACTAACTATAATAAAAACTACTGTAATTTCTCATAAAAAAACAGTAATAGACTATTAATCTATGATTTTATAAAGTTGTCATCTGTCTGTTTGTTGGTATGTCAATCTGTATGGTAAACGTCCTTTTTTGGAACTAATAGATCCATGTTATTTTTTTGTTGTAAAACTGATTTTAAGGAGTGGTGCACGTGATCTATAAACATAACAAATGAATTATATGAACGAAGGAAACATTATCATCTTAACATCAAAATTTTAAATGTGTAACATCTGGTGAAGAACCATAATAGTCCAGCTGTAAGGTCATAAAATCAAAGAAAATGAAGTTGTGGTCGACAACTTGTATAATTTAAGAGAGCATATCGGAACTTATTAATGCTTTAAACTGCTTTAGACAAATAAATAGATCTTAAGACAGAGAGAACCTATTATTGAGGCATCCTATTTTCCAATTTTCAGTAATATTAGACTAAATACATATAAAACTTAAACACATATTTATGTGTTACTGTTTTATAATAAACGCAATAAATATATTTATGTCTCTTAGAATTCTCAAACCGACTTTTTAAACGCAAAATATCTAATGAAAATATTGCGCTTATATAGCGCTATGTTTTTATTAAAGGTCATACTTATAAAAAAAAACTTTACAGTATGTCGACTTTAAAATTTGGTTTCCGACTTCACGTTACTTTAATTAGCAAAATATGTAAATAGTGCGATAATAGATGAAGATTACGCACCAATTAAAAATTTTACAAAAAGAAATAAATTTTTGGCTATCGTGCTGTTATAAAAAAATAATAAATCACTTCCCAGGTAAAGAACTTAAAAATGTTAATATTTTATAATGAATTGACGCATTGTGAGGCACTGAAAACTAACTGAAAAGGTGTTGATCATAGGTTCGACCCAGGCTCACAGAAATGATTTTGCTTCCATTATTTCTATTTGTCTGCTCTGGCAGGTCTGTCACTCAACACGCAATGTCTCAGATTTTGGAGCAAAATAGAGAACAGTAACTACTAGACTCTCTCTGCCTACCTTCTTATATAGGGAAAAGGTTAAAGCTGCTGTAAAAAAACCTATTTAATTACCAGGTGATAGTACAAAAAATTTAATACTATAACTAAATTTATGTAATAAAGAACTCCTTAAATTACAATCGAAGTACTTCTTGAAGAGCATATAAGAGATTTTCCAGACGACTTTTCCAGAGAATTAAGACGAAAAAATTAATTAAATTTTATACATATAAACAAAATTTTGAAAACTACAATACGTACCAGATATAAGAGAGTTTCCCTCAGGATCCAGCGGTCGGTACCAATCCCACAGGTTAAGTCCGACACGGAACGCCGCCGCGCGGATCTTGTTGCACGTCTTCCACACATCCGCTAAACGTACGATCTAAATGAGATTTTAAATTATTTATTATAACAAAATAAGCTTATTATGAGTAAATTATTATAAGGCTATCGTGTCACAGAGGAACAGTGAGAGTACATAATGTCTCAAATTGGGGTGGAAAATACAGAAGGCAGTGTCTCTGACTCTCCTGCTATGCGGGAAAAAACGTGAAGATGTAAAAAAGAATTGTTTAATTGTAAGTATAAAATCAGTTAGGGAAGTTTCTACGGTATTCTTTTAGATTCAATTTCTACTTTGAGCGGTATTTATATATAAAATATATTTGTCTCCTATCTGGTTACATAATTTGTGGTATTATGTCAGCTATTACGAAAATGGGCGGAGAGCGTAAACCTAGGTATGTAACCACCATGTAACCTACAACCAACATGTAACCTAGTTATTGCACTACCATGCTTACTATGCACACACAAAAATCAATATTTTTCAATACCTATCAAAGTTGGTCTTTACTATTGTTAGATTATTTAATTTATTCTATAACTAATATTTATGTCAAATTATAAAATACTTGCATAAAGTAATTGCGTGAGATTTAGTAAGTAATATCTATTGTTTATATTTTATGATTCATAATTTAACTATTTAGGTATTATCTGTCATTTTGGAACGTCGTGGAGAGAAGATAGAAAAAGGCGGTAAAATGGCGGGCTTTGAAAAGGGAGAAGGAATATGGGTGGTTTGAGTTAAGGAAAAAAAGTTACAAAATAAAGAAGATTAAACATCAAACTTGAAGTATCTATTACTATGTACGACTTTTTCAAGTTCTTTTGCTAACGCATATATTTTTTATATACTTGTATATTACATGTATCTACTATCGAATATTATTGTTAGGTTAGTTTTTCCTTTTGAAATATTAGATACAATTTTTTTACCGTATCATGCATGATAATGGATAATTTTCGCTCCTTTTCTCACATAACAAAAAATATCACTTTTTTTAGAAATTTAAGGATAGATTAATATAAAAAAATGCAATGGCAGAAATATTTACAATTAAATATAAAATAAAACTATAAAAATACACTTATAGAATTGGAAAATTGACTGACAATGACGGGTCAAATTTCAAAAAAAGAATTCTAGTTTATTAATTCACAATGGTCTTAGGTCTAACATTGTGATAAATATAAAAAAAAACGAATTGGAATTTTGATAATTGAAAGCAAAATAACCTAAAAAAACAATAACAAGAAATAGAAAAAGCATTAATTATTTTTTTTCCAATATTTAGTAAAAATTTTTTACACAAAATAAAAAAAGATATAAAGTGACAGAACGTCTCATATGAGTATTTTGAGCGGGAAAATAAATACGTAGCGGAATACGTTAATGTGACGATTTACGAGTCATTGTAAAATGTGCGCTACTTTAAATATAAAATAAAATTTATTTTAAGGTCATTTTTGATTTGAAGTAAAGATTCATAAAAATTTTAAAGATTTTGAGCACGTTTATCGCATAAAATCACGCAAGTAATTTTTATATTAGTATGTCATATAGGTATATTTTAAGGTCAATATTTTTTGTACGTCAAGATTTTTTTTCATTAAAAATAAACGCGACCAATTTATCTATGTGCTATTCATAATTTTGAAGTAGGTATACATAAATTAATTGATGTTGTTGATACATTGAGATTCCTTACAATAGCTACTATTATCCTATCGAATGTAAGTACATTAAATTTAATTTATAATTAGAATCGACTCCGAAATTTAACAACGGCTCTGTGAATTCATTAATTATTTGTAAAAAAGAAAATCAACCTTCAAATGCTATTTTTATCGCATCACAGAGGGCTACCATTAGGGTTCTTGTCAATCAATTTGTCAATGGGAATGCGTGTCGTACCTTCCAGCCACGACCTCAGCGCCTTATCTTTTGTTATAAAAAATCTTTAGCTTTACACATAATACAGGTGTCGCCGCATTGAGCTTATCGCAACTCGTTACAGTTGATACTGGGTAATGTATAGGCTACAGTGCGTGGGTGTTGTGTGTGAAGGCGGCAGGCGGCGGCAGGCGGTGGGAGGCGCGAGGCATGCGCGGTGGCCGGTTCGGCGGCGGTACTCGGCGGCAACCAATGACGTCAGGGGATCGATCGCGGCGTCGCGCGGTGTCACTCGGGGCACGGGCAGGATGTCGACGTCGCGGCTTACATAACGGGACACGGTAGCTTGCTTTGATGTCGGAAGCCGCACACGCGCGCACATGTGCGGGCTAAGCTTCAGGACCAGGAACAGCCCTTCGCAGAAGACCTCCCTCCGATGGGGCGACAGCTGCCGGCCTAGCGCGCCCCGCTAACCCGGCCGCCGCTACACGCCGCTACACTCCGACGCGCGAGTGACATAACGATAGTGTTTAGATGATATATTTTATGATGGATTATTATTATACTGGCCGATGCTACTTGCAATAGACGTTTGCCGAGTGCGAGGACTACTTTAAGGGGCTTTACATTACAAGTGAGTAGCTGTAGCCTTGTACGACAAGCTGTAGCGAAGTAGCGTGACCTTTACACATTTGTAGGTGTTAGTGTGGGTTGATGGTACCTCTCTATGCTCTCACCCAAATTATTCGAGTTCAGGTTACTTGGCCATGTAGTACATACTGATATACATATAAGAGACAATTATTTCAGAGGATTATATTTTTAATAGTGTAAAAGTAATTTTATACGAGTATACCCTTGTAAAGGTATCACAGTTTACTTCATATAATATTATTCAACCTCATATTTGGGAAAGAATAACTTGCTAAATAACTTAAGAGATCTAATTTTACAAATACAAATTTAACATGATTATATACGAACGTAACGTATCTTACGTTTTATATATGAGTGAGCTTTTCATATGAGCTTTACAGCAGGATAGGCAGAGGAAGCGTGTCAAGAGACACTCCTTTCTCTTTTACCTCTATATTGTATGTTTAATTTGTACTAGAACATCGAAAATGATCAACGTGTGGGGCGTGATCTCCATCGTTCTGTTCTACGTGCTGATTCTGGCCGTGGGCATATGGGCGGGGCGCAAGAAACCGCCCGGTAACGACTCTGAGGAGGAGGTGATGCTGGCCGGCAGGTCTATCGGACTGTTCGTCGGCATATTCACTATGACAGGTCAGATCACACGTGACATGTCACTTACATACGTGTATGCACTACTATACGTTACTAATTACTATACATTTTTATATATCAGATATATCAGACTTTTTGAATTTAAAGTAGTTAGATTTACTTTTTATAATATATATATATATATATATATATATATATATATATATATATATATATATATATATATATATATATATATATGTACAAATAACATTTGTACATACATACATTGATTAATTATAAAAATTACAAATGCTGTTTCTATTTTCTAATGATTACACAAATGTATATATTGATACTAGAATATGGAATCATAAATTAAAATTTCTACACTCAATAATAATTAATGTGGACAATCGTAAACTTACCTCAAATATTATAAGAAGAATAATAGTATTAACGTCACCTTTATTACTTAGAAAGTATTCATAATACTTTTTCTCAACTTTAATTAAGTTTCATTAAGCCGTGTCTCATTCTTCCTACCTTAACGTAGACACTGTTTGGATTCTGATTCTATTACGGACAAAACTTTGGCAACATGTTAGATGTTTCTAGAACTAAATTGAGTTGAAGAAAAGAAAAACTGAATTTAATGAATTATTTTAATTTTATTTTTGAAGAAACACTTTTGAAATCGCCATTTGAAACCTATTGTAAAGAAAATGCGTCACATAAAGAAACAAACAAAATTTACCTATAAGAGTAAGTCAGCGAGAGAATGGAAAATATATTAAAATAATGGATGATAATAAGGAAATAGAAAATATATTAAATTTAGTAACAAATTATAAAAATAATCAATTTTAAAATTATCCCAATATTATTAAAATTGTATATTCATCTCATTCTCTCGTAGACTATTCATAATGTAGAGATTTATAATTGAAGATTTATCATGTTTCTTTAAGAATTTAATATATATATTTTACTTCACAATTTAAAGTATTTGAAAACATCTTAAACAATTTGATAAATTCGAGATATATTTTTTGGTAAGAATATTTCATATAATATTGATTCGATCTAAATTTACAAACTTTAGTTTGTGTATAGAGAGATTGAATAAAAATATAATTGAGACATTAAATAAAACTTTTGGTTCTGGATGCTACAGCCGAAATGCGTAGATTCAGATCTAATATAGTCAAAACTCAAAATTTTAAATTTCTTTTATTATTGAGTTACTAACGGACAACACAGAGCCGAAACTACTGGCCATAGGAAGTTGAAATCTGGCAAGTAGGCTTCTCGGGGAGTGTAGAGGAGTACTAAGAGAGTATTTCCCGAAATTCTAACAAAAAGGAGAATAAATGCGATTTTGGGTTTTATAGTTCATGCAAACGAAGTCATGAGACAAATCTAGTTTAAATATAATGATAATAATTTAACATAAATTTTATGTATGTAGCGACATGGGTGGGCGGCGGCTACATCAACGGCACCGCGGAGGCGATCTACACCTCCGGCCTCGTGTGGTGCCAGGCGCCCTTCGGATATGCTCTGTCACTTGTATTTGGTGAGCATTTCATATACACACTCTTAAATATATTTATTAGATGTCTAGTAGCTAGTTTTCTGTGTTGATTTTCATTTATCTTCCCACGTATACCTAATTAGATTAGAGAGTAATTATACTAATTATTTTCATTTCTTTGCTCATTTGCATTTGAATTTGGTGAAATAGAGAGCGGCGTTGAGTTTCACCATTTAAAACGCAATTCAGGCTGAAAGCGGAGAATCAAGTATCTTAACACTAGGTTCTCTTTGCCTACGCTGCTAAACGGGTAAAACTAAAAAAAAAATATGTTTTTTATTCATTGTAAAATTTGAACCTGAAATTTCGTGTCTCAGGTACGACACGGTGGTATCTATTATTGCATATATATATATATATATATATATATATATATATATATATATATATATATATATATATATAAAAAAAAAAAATATATATATATATATATATATATATATATATATATATATATATATACATATATATACATTTACATCATAGAGACATCTATTAAATTCTAAGTGTAATTAAATAGCATAACATTAGTTCATTAATTTCTTATGAATACATACTTTATGATGTTTGTAGCCACTTTTCTAATGGGTCGTTCATCACTGTCTTTCCCCATCATAGTGCTGGAATATAAAAATATAGCGTATGTAGGTCAATAGCTTTATAAGTGTATTCATTCTAAATACAAGGTGAATGAAGAGTTTTGAAATCAATATTTTATTATTCGTCTAAAATAAATCCAATGTATTGCGTATTTATAAATAAAATCATTGTATAGTTAGCAGGAATTGGGCAGAGAGAATCTAGTGTTTAAACACTTTTCTTAATATTCAAAGCTTTTTTTGAACGGCATGTTTTAACTTATTCCTATGTCGTATTTGCATTTCGTGATCATAGAAAGGCCCATGTCGATTGCAGTTAATTAAGCTTGATCGTGCAATTTCCAATATATTTTACCAGGAAAACGCAAATAAATTAAAAATTCCTTTAATTAGATGAATTTAAAATCATCATGTCCATTCAGGCAGCTCCTAACTAAGACGCGGTAATTTAATTTTACAGTTTCAAAGTTTTTTCCGTATATCAGGGCACTCAAAGAGAACCTAGTGTCAAAACTCTATGTTTTGCACTTTTCGCCCGAATCGAGACATTGGATATTGAAAGGCAACGGATATTTGATGCCGCGCTTTGTTTTACTAGAACGTTGAAATGAAAATAATTTAAATATAATATTCCTCTGAGTGGAAATCGAACCCATAACGCTTTTACAGTCTATGCCAACCCACGATGGCCCCTGACTAAATATAAGATAAAAAACATTTTTATTAAAGCAGCATCAGCGCGTGCCGATGTGGAGTGTCTCTCGACACATATTTAGGTTTAACGAGGCCTCCTTAACAGCCACTCCACTCTTACAGGCTACGGCTGCTCTGCCACCTATAATTGTAGGTTTACGTTAATTGACTAACTTAGTTGTAACTATTGTTTAATAATAATTAATTACTGAATTTCATAATTTGACATGATTGTGGCGCAGTGAGATAACATCTGACCGAAAGCGTGAATTATTGTGGGTTTGATTCCCATTGGGGGTACTGATCATATTTAAATTATCTTCATTTTTTCGCTCTGCTATGATAAACCTTGGTGTAAGTTCTTTCTCACATAGTAAGCTCTCTACTTTCCTTGTTCAGTGACGTAGCAACGCTTAGTGTTTCCATAGTGGAGAAATAATTATAAATTAAATATTATGCCACTGACTGGGGATCGGACCCGATTAACAATCGTGTTTATAAATAGATGAATGTGGAACGATGGATGAATAAGAGATACAATAAATAATATAGAATATTTTCAATTTCATTAAGATAAATTTACTTTTATTTCCTAATAAATGAACACTGGAAAGAGTTTGTTTCACTTCTTTCATTTTACCAAAAATAATTTTCCAAGAAGAGAGTACCAAAAATCGTTTTGTTGATTAATACAAAGTTATATTAAGTCAAAAAGTAGTAGAAGGATTAAGTTAAACGCCTGTCGTGGCGCAGAGGCACAAGCGTGCGACAGGAAACGCGTCAGGTTGTGGGTTCGATTCCCAGTCCAAGAAATGTAAAATTTAGTATTTTCATTTATTGGGTTTGGTAACAAGGCAAAGCGCGGCATTGAGTTGCGCCACTCAACACGCAATGCCTCAATTTGGCGGAAAGTGGGGAACGGAAATGTTGAAAGAGAACGGAGTGTCTTGACACTAGGTTATCTGGTTCCCTCTACCTACCCCGCTATATGCGGGATACAGCGTGAAATTAAAAAAAAAAGAAAGTAGGACATCGGGATGCGGTGGAACAACAGCTAACTAGTAATCATGATTGGTTGTGGGTTCGATTACCACGCGAAAGAATGGTCTTTTTAATATTATTTTCATTTCTCTAGTCTGCTAAGAAAAAGCACGGTGAAAGTAAAAGAAAAAACAAGAACACAAGGAAAAACATTAAAAGTAGTTATTATGCCTGTAAACTCGTAGAAACCTCTGTATAAATAATATACCTTCAGCTCGTTTTGGTTATTAATCAAAGTTCTTGCGAGTACAATATACGTTGTGAAGCAGAACTTGTCAGAAGTTATACCTGGTTGTTTAATTATATGAAAATTACTATGTATTATTATATTGAAACTAAGTTCTCAAGTACTGACAGCGCTCAGCGCTCAACGCTCTAGCGAGGGTTCACGTTGATTTATTAAAACAAAATAAAACTCCTTTGTGGGTAAACTTGAGTTTTAGATTGTTAGTTGAAATTGGTTATTTAGTTATAGAAATTATTGTTATATCCGTACCGAGCGTGAATAAGTTGATAAAAATGATTATATTGGGAGTGACCTTTACTTTCACAACTTAACACGTAATATATCAGTTTGGGCGGAAAATTGGAAATAGAATAATTTGCCACGAAATTTGTTTTAATAAGAGAGTTTGATTTATTTTCTTAAAAGAATTGTAGGTTTTTTTGTATTTATATGAATTTTACGTTGGCATAATATTAAAAAAATAATATATATGGAAGGAAAGTGGAGAATTCAAATTTTGACTAGGATCTCTGACTACCTCTAACAGGAAAAAGTTTGAAAATATATAAAAAAATGCTATGTAGAGAAACCATTGCCTTGTACGTTACGTTTTACTTTTGAGCATAGCAGGATAGTCAAAAAAAATCTAATGTGAATGCACTCTCTACTCAATTTTCGCTAGAATTCGAGACGCACTTTGTTTTACCAGTGCGGAGAAATGAAAATAGTTTTAAAAAGATAATTCCTGCGAGTGAGAATCAAACCCATAACAAATCGCGTTTCCAGCCGAGTTCTCTCTATACTTATTTGTACGTTAACATAACGTGTATGTTGTGTGTAGGCGGCATCTTCTTCGCGAACCCGATGCGCAAGCAGGGCTACGTGACGATGCTGGACCCGCTGCAGGACTCGTTCGGGAGCCGCATGGGCGGGTTGCTGTTCCTGCCCGCGCTCTGCGGGGAGGTGTTCTGGGCGGCCGGCATACTGGCCGCTTTAGGTGAGTACAATTACTGCTTCCTAGAGTGTGAACTTCCTAAGTATATTTTTTGTTTTTATAGCTTTTTGATATTGAAGTTTAAGTGTGAAGAACTAAGTGTTAAGTATACTATCATTTAGATTTAATTTTTAATTAAAAATTTCAAAAAAGCATTATAGGTAAAACTGTCTACCAACATTAACTTATAAAATTAAAATATGTTATATAAAAAATATATTTAGACAGAGATATATTTAGATATATTTAGTAAAAAAACACCTTTTAAATTTTAGTATCATAGGCTGTATTCATTACAGCTGATGATACTATATACACTTCACGGTTTTTCCCACACAGAGACCACACAGAGTAACAAGACTCTTCCATCTCCATTTCTCAACTGAAGTTAAAACATTTCGTGTTGTAACTCAACGCCACACTTTGTTTTACCAAAGCAGAAAAATGAAACATAATTCATTCCTCCGAGTGGGGTCGAACCAACCCACAATCAATCGCGTCTACAGCCACACGCTGTCCCACTGCGCCACCATGGCCTCTTCTAATGATCATATGTATTGCTTGATTAGAATATCGCATGAGCGAAATGATTGATGTGTTGACATAACTTTACCAAAATGTTGACTAATTGTGTACCATTAAATTCCATAACTCTATGTATTCCATAGCGTATCGTGTTTTAGTTAAACGACCTTGCTTGATAATTTACTTATAAATTCTCACTATGACAAATAAAAACGCCCGTCGTGGTGCAGAGGCACAAGCGTGTGACTGTAAACGTGACAGGTTGTGGGTTCGATTCCCACTCCAAGAAATGGGATTTTTCATTTCCTGGGTTTGGTAACAAGGCAAAGCGCGGCGATGAGTTCCGCCACTCAGTATGCAATGCCTCAATTCAGCGAAAAATGGGGAGTGAAGTGTCTTAATACGTCGGTTCTCAGGTTCCTTCTGCATATCCTGCTATACGCGGGATACAGCGTGAAGCTAAACGAAACAAACGAAACAACAACAAATAAAACATCTTTACTTTAATTCTTATTTACGTTAGTACTTATGCTGATATAATATATTTTGAGGCTTTCGTGGCGCAGTGCTATGATTATTTTAGTTTTTGTGCTGGGATAAAAGAGGGTGGGCGTTGGGTCCACTACTTAGCACGCAATGCCTTTGGCGGAAATTGGAGAATGGAGTGCTTGACACTAAGATTATCTGGCTGTAAATGAAAAAGCGTAAAGCTGTGATAAAAAGTACGTTTAAAGGATCCGTTTCTATATTATAATAGATACTTATCGTTTTATTATGGGTTACACAAAATCTTTATAAAAAAAAAATATCATTACAAATATAAAGCCTATGTATACAAACACAGCTTGCGTTTGTAGTGAAAAAGTAACAAGCGACAACCTTTCTCATAGTCAAAGTCAAAGTCAAATAATTTTATTCAAAATAAGAAGTTACAAGCTTCATTTTTTGAACGTCAAATAATTTACCACCGGTTCACTAAATTTAATGCCTCAGACCTGAGAAGAACCGGCGCAAGAAACTCAGCGGGACTTTTTTTTTTTTTTTAATTTTCGCATATAAAATATTACCATTAGGATTTAAGCATAATTTTTAATACAATTAATCTTTCTAGTCCTATAAAAGATTTACTCTATATAGTATATTTAAGATTAAATTAAAAGAGAATAGTTAAAAATATACCTAAATTCGGTCACCAGTGCCACACCGCGATGCGCCGCGACATCGGTCTCTTGCAAGTTTCCAACTTATATAAATAACGTATTAATCAATAAAACGTCTGGCTCATTCGTTAGATACCTTTTCTATATGACTTGAGCTTTCTTGCAATATATTTCTCATAAATTAATGGTAGATAATTTATCAACAACCAGATGGCTTTAGCTTTTAGAACTTTCGTATCAGACGTAAATAAGCTGAAAATGCATATTTTTCATGACATTTTTGAATTTCAGTTTCATGTTTCAATTATGCCTCCATTCGGCGAAAAGTGCGGAACAAAAGTTTTTATAAAACGGAGTGTCTTAACACTAGGCTAGCTCTTTGCCTATCCTGCAATGCACGGGATACAGCGTTAAAATAAAAAAAAAAAAACAAAAAAAATATTCAGTCTATGAGTAAAATAAATTTTGAAATATGAATGTTTAAAAAATGTACCTATATTCGATAATAATATATTCACGCCTGGTATGAATATAATTATTGTTAGAACTATTTTAACAAATAATATACATATATTTATTGCAATCAATCCACAGATTGTTTGTTTAAAGTTAGTTTTAGTACAGTAGTGTAAATATTAGACAAAAACGTTTACACTTTCAAAAGCTAACTTCACAAAGTGATAAGCTCAGATTTGATTTTGTGTACAAATGTTACAACAACGTACTGCTAATATTGGTTTTGTTAAACGAGTATGCACATGATATGAGTATTTTCCTAAATTACCGCGATATAATGATTACATTAAACTTTTTTTGAAAATAATAAATATAATGAAGAATATTTTTGTAACGTCTTTTGTAAATAACACTTAAAATATATTAAAAAAATATAATACACACTAACGACATCGCGTTGCTAAGGACGTAGGTATATGTTATGTATACGCGATGATTTCGGGTTCGATTCTTACTCGTCTTTTGGCTACATATCCATTATGTTTTTGAAATCGGCGGCGAAAAGTAGGGAACGAAAGATTCCCTTAAAATATTTGTTGTTAATAACTTAATCAGCTTTACGCATTATGCCGTATAGCAGAATATTCAGAAAGGACTAAAGACATATTAGATAATTTCAATTTAAGCTTTTTATTCGTGTTTAAAATATATATATATACAAGCACAAATTTTTATTTAGCTTTGGCAACTGATATTTTGCAAAGTGAAAAGAAAGATTCAGATATATTTTTTGTTTCCTTTTACACTAGTGAAAGCGAAGACCGTTTTTACTAAATAAAATAGTTAAATAAAATAGTATAAACATCTAGTACAGTTTTCACTGTAAAATTTCGTATTTAAGATGTGTAAAAAATAAAATATTTAGTAGTCTGGTAAACGAACTCTAGCCAGACGATAGAGCATCTATTATGTAAGAGAGCTGCATAGGACGGGTATTATCGGACCTGTCCTATTTGATTATTTACAGGAATATTTATTTTAAATATAGAGAATACCTTCTATTGTTATATTTAATTTAAACCAATTAAGTTATATTTTTGAGAAAGAAAGCCGATTAAGCTGTAAGTGTAATAAATTGTGTTTATTTCTAAGAAGGTATAGTGTCCCAGAGTGGGCTTATAATATTTTTCAGGAATGTGATGATAATGTAGGTGTATACAGGTAAAGGATCATACGTCGTTACACAAATTACGTTCCTTACTAAGTACGCGATGTCTGTAGATTTAAAGCATTCCACAAATTGTGTGTCCAGTAGTCATATATTTTGTCTAGTCTTTTGCTAACACAACGTGCGTGATGGAAAAGATGCGTTATATTAGAAAGATCAAAAGTCGTATTAAATAAGGTATTTTTTTGTTTGAAAACCAGACGTTTCGAGTACTTCACTGCAGTCCATGGTCACAAATAGACAAATAGACATTACCCAAGTATATTTGATTAATCCTTTTAAAATAATTTAATAGAATTTTTTATTGTAAAATTTAAAAGAGAACATCGATATTTATGTGCATACATACACAAATGTATACGCTCCAATACAAGCTATGTAAAATTCACGTTACAGTAGTATCTAAGTAATTTTGTATCGTAACAGGCTTCGTGAGTTAAGTTGACGTGAATTGAGACACGAAATTACCATTTTTTCTGGTAGGTAATTTGAAATGTAAAGGACGGGTTTCCCTGAGGCGCGGCCGTAGCGCTCTGACGTTGTTAGGCGAGCGTAAGTAGCGAGCTATCTTTGAATTTGAAATATTCACTTTGTAAGGCGAACTTGAGTTCTGTTTTTATTCTATTTCATATTTAACAAGTACTTTTAAATTTGTTTTATTAGACAGAGAATTCCTTTTCTAGAAAGGTCAGAAGTTACGACAATTGAAACGTTTCTGTATAAGTGGAATCATAATCAAAAAGTAGCTTCTATATACATTTTGTCCTGGATAGTCAGAGAGAACCTTCACTTCGTCCGAATTCGAGATATAACGTGTTAGTAGCGAAAAGCGGAAAAAGAAAGTAATTTAAATATATATACAGGGTGTGAATGTTCATCTTACATTTAGGTCCACCACATGTAGAGTACAATACTACAAAACCATACACTTAATATCAATCAAGGCATGTCTACGGTTTAGGTGCAGGACTAGTATTTTCGATTCCCGATTTTTAACCGTTCTGTATTACGCACCGATGACGTATTATCTAGTAGTACTAAAATACTATTATACGTTGCCGATCTTCCATTTTTCATTCATAAAAAATATTCTTGACAGATATCTCTTTCTCTTTCACGCACGTGTCTTTTGTTTATAATAAAATAATCACATTACTCTGAAGAGGATTTAGATGGGGTTTTCGACAGTCATATTATCTCAGTTCCTATTAAATTATTTAAAAAAGATAACTAACGTTACCACAGCTCTTAAAAACTTACTTAAAAATTATAAGCGATAATGGTAATCACAGATTGATTTCATTCATTTTAGATTCTCATCGTTAGAAACACGTTTTACTTACAGTTTTTAACATAAATATTCTGCTCTATTAATATTCTTTACATAAATAGTCCATAAGCTAAGTTTCAGACTCTGTGTTTTGCTTTTTAACACTACAATAGTATAAAGTAATATCCACTTCATAATTCACTCGACAATAATTATAACTCATACACATCACGTATCAGTAAGTTAACTTTCAGAAATTTTAACAGTAATAATAATTTTGACTAACACAAACTATGAAATTGAACAAAAATAATGTAAATAAGCAAAACCCAGTCGCATGTTGACCTTGACATGTAAAAGACAACTGACTTACACAGATAATTACAAATCGATATACTAGGATAACCTAGTATATCGATTTTTAAGAATCGATATACTAGGTTATTTCTATTAAATAGTATCTACTTTTTTAATTATTTTAAGTAATTATTTACTATTAAAAATAATTACAGGATTTTTTTATTTAATACTTTTATAATAAAAAATCCATTAAAATCAGGTAGATATTAATGATAACTTTTACCTTAAAGTGAAAGAGCGAGAAAACGAATGAACGAGTTTACAACAAACGAACTCATATTCATTTTATTTACTTTGTTATGCTTTAAAATTTTGGTAAATTATTTTTTATTAAAAAATATCATGTAAGAAATTATTCTCACATGATATTTTATAAAATCGATTTCCACAATTATATGGAAATCGATTTTAATTGTCTGTGGAATTTATTACGCACTTATTTGACCGATTAGCAACATTTAAATTTAAAAGAAATTGGCGGGAAAGATATGAATTGGTGGGAAAGTCCGTCGTCGTCGCCTTCCAGGCGACGACGACGGACCACAGAGTAGAATGCTACCATTTTAAGTTACAATATTTAAATAAACTATTTATGGACGATTCATATTTTTATTTTAAAAATATCGAATAAGTAGTGCATAAATAATTGTTATAATAATTACTAGATTATTTATAGCCGCAATTATAAAAAAGTTATGGACTAAAAGAATATCCATTTAAAGTCGATTTAGCTTGATGTTCCTTTTCATGTAATGGCTTTCTTACAGATACATCGAATTTTCAATTGCGCTTATAAATAAAAAATGGAATTACAAACCCATAAATACATTTACAAATAAAATTGAGACAGCTGATAATTTTAAGCTATGCTATCCTTTTTTTGACCTTGACCATGACAGAATGAAATGGCATAATGTTAGAAGGGAATAGAAAGTGGCTATTAACAATAACCTTTGACCGTGAAAAAAAAGGAATAGCATGTAGTCATAAATAAATTATTTCTTTAATGTGAATAAAGATCAATTCTTGAATGAAAAATATAATTTGTGGACTTTAGATCAAGTCATAAAAACATTTTAAAAATTTTCTTAATAGACATTAATCAAAAATTAGTAATCAAATTGTAATAAATGCTTGTGTTTGTGCTTATTTATACCTTTCTTAGCGGAAAGAGAAATGCCAATATTTGGAACTTTAAGTTAGTTCTTAGTGTCGTCAGTCGTGCACCGCGCTGCGTACACGTTTATAACAGAAGTAGTTATACTTACGCGTCGTTCGTCCTGGTGACTTTTCAAATTATTTCATTTCTTTTTATTGTTGTCGTTGTTTTATGTTAATATTTAATTTATTTTCGTCACACAAAAACTAGACGAGTGTTTCTTCCTTAACTTTAGTTTGTTTGTTTTTCAATAATGGCGCATGTTAAGTATACTTCTACGAAATACACCGATATGATTTTGATTTATGGAGAATATCATTAAAATGGAACCTCGCAATACGGACATATCGGGAAAGGCATGGTTCTACTTGTAGATGCCATTTTTATGGTCGCATGCATTTGTAATGGCGGTAGAACGAGAACGCGAAGATCAAACCGTAGCCCCACGTCAACATCGTACTTCGCCACGAGAGAACTCATCAGTGACTTTGAAATTTAAATTTTAATTAGTTATTAGTTGTGAATAATAAATGTGAGTTTGTAAAAATTAAAGACAGTGGTGCTTAGTGTTAACATCTGTTCACCTGTTATCGCTGCCCTTACCCAACACTCGATTTCTTCAATGAGATGGCGTGTGACGTTGCTGCCTGACAGGTTAGTGTCCTTGCGTCATACGTAACAAATGGCGTTTGATTTTGTAACGAATATTTTATTATTTATTTTGTTCGAAAAAACACTTTTCATTTTTAGTAAAAACTTTTATTTTATAATCGTATCAGGTTTACAAGGTGAGTACTCAAAAACGGTGTTTTTCATTTAATGTAAGGCGAGTCCCCACACCCTGTATATTCCCACGAGTTATAATCGAAACTACAACTATTCACGTCTACAGCAAGACGCCGTAGAACAACGTTTGATTAATGTGTTTCTTTTTTCTTTCGACAGCCAATGTTATAATTTATATTACTTGGATGTCTGAGCATGCAATGATTCATATGACTAGGTGTTATTTGGAACACCGAGCTCTTAACATATTTTTGTCACAGCGTGCCATTGTTTTTTTTCTTTATAAGAGGTATTGTAGCTTAAATTTTATTATTTTAGTATTTTCATCTCCTGGGTCTGGTAACAAGTCAAAGCGCAGTGTTGAGATCCGCCACTCAGCACGCAATGCTTCTATCCGGCGGAAAGTGGCGAACGGAATGTCTTAACACTAGGTTCTCAGGTTCCCCCTGCCTACCCTGCTATATGAGGGATACAGCGTGAAGTATAATAAAGGTATCTTAACCCAATTCTAAAGTCTATCCATAGACAAAGTTGAAGGCAGTATCTATTTTAGACTAGATAATATTGAATGTTAGATATTACTTTTTCTTGTGATTTCTTGAAATAGTCTACTTCAATTACTTTGAAAGGCAACTTCGATTGGAAGCACTACGACGAAGAAAGCTTTAGTTAGTAAAGGTTACTACTACCTTATCTAACGCTATTGCTTCCTTACAGCGCCATAATGGCCTCACAAATGATAATTTTACTTTTTGTACTTTTAATATTTCCGTACTAAGCGGGAGTAGGTTGATAAGTCCATTATCATATACATTTTTTAGGATTATTAATTAGAATTGCTTTCTAATTAAAGTATGAATAAATCATTAAATAAGAAAAATGAAACAGATGAAATATTTTCACGTAAGAAGAATTTAAATTACATTAAAACAAAATTTACACATAAATCCTAAATTTAGCTGGTCCTGAAAATTATATATTTTCGATTTATCAACTTATTCACGTCCGGTACGGATTTAATTTTCGCCTTTTGAATTCCGTCCCCAAGTCGTGTGGTACTAAGTTAATGAAAGTCACTTATTACGCGCTGGTCGCGTGACAGGAACACGTGTACTACGCTACTTTTTACTATTCGTTATATTTTTATATATATGAATTAATGGGATTTTCATTGATTAAACGTATATTCAAGTATATATTTAGGTACTTTTCAGACAGCAGCAAGTCAAACCCAGAAACATTCGTATTTGATACTTCATAGATCTAAAGGCTAGAGGAATAGTTACATACCATATGCAGACAATTTTTTAACGCCTTCTCAGATAGTTAGTAAGTCTTAAGGTGTAACGCATATCCGTACATATACTTTAAACTCGGTTAGTTCGTTGGTTCGAAGTACTTGTTTACTTTGAAATTATGATCTTTATATATTTTTATTAACTTCACGCTATATCCCGCATATAGCAGGGCAGGCAGAGGGAGCCAGAGAACCCAGTGTTACGACACTCCGTTCTCTTGTAACATTTTTGTTTCATTTATGTACAATTGTAATGCAATATTTACCTTTTGTTCTATATAATTAATTTACTTAATGATGTTTTACATTTAACATTTAAATATTATCAGAATACTGTATTTGCATATTTGCATACATTATGCTAAATAATTATAATTTTGGTTTTGATTTGATTACAATTCCAGCACTAAAATAATTAAAATATGGAATAATCTGCGTTAAATCAGCTGGCCTACTTTAATTTTGCCTCAGTAATCTATCAACGTGTTCATGATGAACGAATCTGAGGGACGGATGAGAGTGACATGTAACGTTAATAGATATTAAGGTGAAAATATATTTAAAATTCTGCTTAGTTTTTACTCTATGTATTTTTTTTTATTTGAATCGCCAAATATCTTATGATGTGTTCCGGTTCGATGGCATGTAAGCCAGGTTTTTCCCTTTCCCACCCATGCTTTCCCCAAAATGTGGTGGTTCCGATAGCGGACTACTACATTGTCCTCCTCTTCCATCTGTATTCTCTAGGTTGGCAACACATCTAGAATATCTATGGAGGTGTAGATGTTCATGGGCGAAGGTAACCACTTACCATTAGGTGGTCCTTCTGCTCGTTTGCCATCCGTGATCCATAAAAAAAAATATAATATATAAAAATATAGTATATGAAACAAAATTGAAATCGTCGTGACGCAGTGGAACAGCGTCTGATTGTAAGTGCGATTGTTGCGGATTCAGTCCCTAGTTGGGGAATGATTTTTTCATGGATTAGTTGATAATGGGTTTAGATTAGTAAGACATACATTGCTCCAAAATCCTATTTAGGGTAATATAATATTAGGCTTTCTAGATTGATATATATTAAAGCAATTTGTATAATTAATATATTTGTAAATATTATGTTATAATGCAATCTTTTTCACAGACTAATTGAATATATTGTGACGTTAAGTTTAGATATCAAAGAGATAATATTTAAATTTAATAGAAAAAGGTAAAATGTAGCGATTTATCGCTATATATCTACCTATATGAGATGAATGTAAACCTGTAATATTTTTTTATATATGCTATCTTCGTCTGCTAAATATTGATTCAAAATAAACGTAAACGTTGATACAAAGGCAAATGAGAAGTTCATGTTTTTATGTCACTTGATTACTTTGATTTGACTTGTCATTAAACATCGTACTTGCTTACATCTATGACGAATGGAAAGGAAACATGAAACGTAATTTCATCAAAAAGCAATCAAAAAATATTGAAGAAACAAAATCAGTAATAACGTATGCTATATGTATACGTGTTACATAAAAATATACAGTACGTATAGTACGTAGATTACAATATTTTTGTGATGTGTATGTAGGTGGATATTGCAGGTAGATACTGAACAAGTAATAAAGTAAATGGAATGTCACCCATACTTCACAGTATTGATACTTACATGGCACATTAATACCGAAACATTCATTCCCTTTAATGTGCGGTAACAATGTTGTTTTAGTTCACACTAGCTCTGCCTGCGACTTCGCTCGCGCATGCATTTAGTGTTTAGAATTTTTTGATACTGTAAAGGAAAACAAACATATGCGTAGTTATATATTTTTATGGTCAATAAAGAATTTCGTAGATATTCTTTTAGCGCGTTTAACATATGAATACAACAAAAAAGTTTCATTAAAATCATACAGATACAACAGAGATTCTGAAACTTGTATAAAGATCTCTAAAAGTATTTTTGACCACTATTACAGTTTTATTACATGTATAGATTTTCAACTCCTTTACGTCTATTTTTGTATTTCAAGCGTGTGTAGTATTTCAGCCACCAATTTACTAAACCAATTACTGTAATTGGTGAGGGGTGAAATATTTCTATATTGCACATACATATAGACCAATGTCTTTAATTACAAAAATAGGGAGAGAAAACATTGAGCTACCGAAACTAGAGTTTGGTATAAAGATTTTTCGCTAATGACCTAGGTCATTTTCATAAAAATTCTTGATTATGAATAGTTATTTATAAAGTAATAAAAATACGGATTTGTTAGTATTTTTGGCATTTCATTATAGTAAAACCATGTCGGTATATTAGATTTAGTTATATCATACAACATTTGAAGACTTAACTCAAGTTAAGCTAAATTGAATTTATATAAGACATCAGAAGCTTACTCTTTCAATGGAAATATTTTTAAACATATAAATTAAATGTTACTTTATTTTGGTAACACAAAGCGTTAAGCTTAGTGCCCTGCTATCCAGGCCGTAGTTACTAAAATATCTGAAAAAGAGAAGTAAGGGAGTGACTTACCATTAAACTCTTTTCGTCTGTTTCTTTATGCAGGCGATATTTTTTTTGAATATTTTAATAATCTTAAAGCGTTTTCTTTTTCCGCCGAATTGAGGCATTGCGTATTGAGTGGCGGAACTCAACGCCGCGGTTTGCCTTATCACCAGACCCAAGAAATGAAAATACTAAATTTTACATTTCCTGGAGTGGGAATCGAACCCACAACCTGTCGCGGTTACAGTCGCACGCTTGTGCCTTTGCGCCATGACAGATTCGGCGGAGAGTGGGGAACGGAATTGTTGAAAGAGAATGGAGTGTCTTAACACTAGGTTCTCTGGTTCCCTCTGCCTACCCTGCTACATGCGGGTTACAGCGTGAAGTTAAAAAGTTAAAGTTATTTTTCTTTTTTATGGCATGTGTGAATATGTATTGTATCGACTGCCACCAACAGTGAATTGTATCCTTTGATTTTTATGCCACTCTAAAACAGCTACCCTTATTTTTATAATATTATAGTAAAGGCGCACTTTCATTTCGTATTTCTTTGATCTTCCATTTGCAGTTAGCTTTTGTATAGGTTTTTTCTTTTTATTATTTCATATAGACTCTGCGTGGGCAAATGATTTTTTTTGAATTTGTGTCAGCCGTTACGTATGGCGAGTATTTAATTAATATTTTTTAAATAGTAAAATTTTATATTTAATGACGAGTTTCTATATAGTTACACAATATAAAATTTTAGATAAGTAAGCATGTTTTTCGAAACTTTGCAATTTTTTTTAATTTGCCATAACCATAGAATTGTAGAAAAGGCTAATTATGGTTAGCAAAAAAAATTTGAAATACTGAATTTCTTGCATTTTAAGGGTCGACCGTGTTTTGCTAGTAAAGTAAATAGATAATAAGATGGTAATAGTAAAGCATTATCCAAATACAAAATATCCTTTACTCAAATAGACTTTTGCAAACACTTTTAATTCTTCGAAAGAACATAAAGCTACTACCGGCTCGGAAGGCAGTTCTGCTGAGAAGAGCCGCAGAAAAATTCAACAGTTGCTCTTTTCAAATATGAAAGCTACAATGTTATTATTTATTACAATGGTAGCAAACCGGCGTCTAATTCAATTGATCTTACTTCAAAATATTTATCTCTTTTAAATATTCTTGAATAGAGTAATAAGCTTCACTAATCGCCATAATTAACACTTGTCGTGATGCAGAGGCACAAGCGTGCGACTGTAAACGCGACAGGTTGTGGGTTCGATTCCCACTCCAGGAAATGGAATTTTTAGTTTTATTGAGTTTGGTGACAAGGCAAAGCGCGGCGTTGAGTTCCGCCATTCAGTACGCAATGCCTCAATTCGGCGGAAAGTGGGGAAGGGAGTGTCTTAACAGAGTGCCTATCCTGCTATTTGCGGGATACAGCGTGAAGCTATATATGTATGTAATCGCCATAATTAAAGAACTGAACGGAAGCTTTCCTTAGTAATCCTGTTTTTATATTCACTTTTAAACTTGTGTAGTGATTTAGAATAGATTGCTGAATTTTTAGGCCGCTGCACGGTGGCGCAGTGAGTAGCGTCTGACTGGTAACGTGATTAGTTGTGGGCTCGACTCCCATTATTGGGAGTTGTTATATTTAATTTTATGTTTCAATGCTCTAATAAGAAAAGTCACGTGCGCGAACTTAAGCACGGCGTTGAGTTGACTCGCACTATCTCATTTTGGGCGGCAGGTGAAGAACGGTGTGTCTGGACACTAGGTTCTTGCTGACTACCATGCTTTGCGTAAAAAAGCGTAAAGCGTAAATTTTAGTCTTTCGCTAACATCTTATATTACATTGGTATATTTAGGTGCGACACTAGCTGTCATCATTGACATGGACCACCGTACCTCAGTCATCTTCAGCGCGTGCGTGGCGGTCTTCTACACGCTGTTCGGCGGGTTATACTCGGTCGCATACACTGACGTCATCCAGCTGTTCTGTATCTTCATCGGGCTGTGGATGTGCATTCCCTTCGCGTGGGCCAACGAGCACGTGAAGCCGCTCAGTTCCATGGAGGTGGACTGGATAGGGGAGGTCGATCCGGATTACTACTGGTACTACATTGATTACGGACTGTTGCTCGTTTTTGGAGGGATCCCGTGGCAGGTGATATATGTTTATTTTGAAAATTATTATTAGCTTGTAAAATTAAATTATCTAAAATAATGTTTTTGAAAAAAATATTTATGATTATATGAATATCTTTTCTAATAAATATATAATATTATTTTGAAATTTGATTCATTTTCTTTAGACACAATAAAGTATCGAAAATAAGTAGAACATGAGATGAATTATCAAAACCTGTACATTTGTACCAGACGGGAATGGGTTAATAAATCGACTTGCATATACAATTAATTGATTTCAATTGTTATGATTTTTTATTAATTTTGTTCCGAGTATCATAATAAGTTTTAAAATGTTATTGAAAACACTTCTAGAACAGTAACTTAAATTGCCGTCAATTATTTTTTCTCATATTTATTTTTAGCTAAAGCAAAGCGTGATTTACTTTAGTTAGTTAGTTTCGATCCATGACTATTGGTCAGGTTTGAATCTGACCCTTAAATCTGGGCAAAAATCGAGTTTAAAGATTCCCTATACATATCGAAATACATATATATATATATATACAGGTCAAATTAATATAAGCGTAAAATTAATGTAAATTGCAAAAAAAGGATGGTAAAAATAGCGTGTAGATGTTGTCGTGTTGTGTATAGGTGTACTTCCAACGCGTGCTGAGCAGCAAGACGGCGGGGCGCGCGCAGGTGCTGTCCTACGTCGCGGCCATCGGCTGCATCTTCATGGCCATCCCGCCCGTGCTCATCGGCGCCATCGCCAAGGGCACCGGTCTGTACTACACATTGTTATGGAGTTTGTTTGTTTTTTTGTTTGTTTGTTTGTTTTTTTGAACTCGCTAATCTCAGGAACTACTGGTTCGAATTGGAAAATTATTTTTGTGTTGAATAGACCATTTATTGAGGAAGGCTTTAGACTATATAACATCACGTTGCAACTATTAGGAGCGAAGAAATTATTCATCCTTGAGAGCTTAAGTTGCGTGCGCTGTAAAAACGGTTCAAGATACCAAAAATATATGAATGAAAGAATTATATGTCATACATGATGAACCTATTGTTAATTTCCATTGGTCACGCGAGTAAAGCCGCGGGTTATAGCTAGTTAGTGATATAAAGTAAAAGCATAAGTACTTATGTTTAATTTTTTTTAATTTTTAAAAACGCTTTTAAAGCATATAAAAAATGAACTTTTAAAAAAAAGTTACAATTTCATTAAAATGATTTATTCAATATAACATTAAAAGTATTACATTTTATGCTATTTATTCTACAATAGAATTTAAAATATTGAATTAATTGAGTTCGTAAATAATAACTTGGTTAACAATAAATTTTGTGGGACTATTAACTTTTTAATAGTCATCGTTAAAATATTTTGATATACACAATAGCGTAAATTCTAGAGGTAATTTAGAAGAATTTATTCGCTTAATTTTTAATCAAGGTTAAGATTTAATAAGGCCACCGTAGCGTAGAGAGGTAGCATTTGCTGTCCATCAATCAATAATGTTTTCAATTTAGGCGGGAAAGTGGAATATTGAGCAGAGAGTTGATCATGAATATTTTTTGCCTATAATGCGAAAAAAGAGACTGGAAAACAGAGCTGCCAATTTAAAGCGTGAAACTCTGCTAAAACACCTGTTATTGTCTTTTAATCGTATGTTGTTTTTTTAACCAACCTTCCCTATGACATACCCTAGCGTGGAACGAAACCGGCTACCACGGTCAACTAAGCGACACCGGGGAACTCACATCCGACCAGACGTCGATGATCCTCCCGTTAGTACTGCAGTACTTAACGCCGGACTTCGTGTCGTTTTTCGGACTCGGAGCGGTTTCCGCGGCCGTCATGTCCTCTGCTGACTCCAGTGTGTTGAGCGCATCTTCTATGTTTGCTAGGTATGGGCTTATTTTGTTTTTTTTTCTCTATTTTTTGTATAGGAAAGGTGAATACTTGAGAGTACTTGATGGTACACCAGAGCTGCCATAAATATGTTACTACTATAGGGACATAAGAGAGGCCATCATAGCGCAGGAAATCAGCGTCTGGTTAAACGCGATTCGTTAAGGGTTTATTGCTCTGTCGAGAGAATTATTATATTTAAATTACTTTCATTTCCTCGCTTTGATAAGAATAAGATAAGGCGCGACATTGAGTTCAACACGCAATGTTTAGAATATATATATTTTTTTTAACTTCACGCTGTAACCCGCATATAGCAGGGTATGCAGAGGGAACCAGAGAACCCAGTGTTAAGACACTCCATTCTCTTTCAACAATTCCGTTCCCCACTTTCCGCCGAATTGAGGCATTGCGTGTTGAGTGGCGGAACTCAACGCCGCGCTTTGCCTTGTTGCCAAACCCAAGAAATGAAAATACTAAATTTTACATAATAATAACTGTTACAATATCATAAACACTTTAAGTGCTGTAAGAAAAGTGTCAAATATATAATTGCTAATGGCCTAAATACTTATTAATACCTTAACTTAGAATTTTGCTTTATTTAGTAGATTTTCAATTTTAAACAAAGTCGTACTCAAAGATACTTTAAAATAGCAAAAATACTCAACAATTTTAACTAACAAAAAAATAATTGGATGATTCGAGAACCATTCAATTTGTACAAGATATTTTTTAAATCCATACTAAACCAACATGCCTAAGAAGCTTTGTAAAAGGAAACCTAACAAAGTGTAATAGAAATTTCTTCTAGTTAATTTATTATGAAAAGTGGGAGCTTTAGAAAACCGAGCGGCGAGTTACCTGAGACTGGGAGCGGGAAACCTTATTACGGTTATATTAATTTAATTCATTCATTTAAATATAAAATGTTTATTTTTAAATAATATTAAGCTTTTAAATATCCATTTAAGATGTAAATGGCTATCGTGTCGTGGCGTATTGGGATTGTGACTCACTGTAAACGTGATTGGTTGTGAGTTCGATTTTTACTTAGAAAATGTTTTAATTTCTCTTTAAATTTAAATTGAGTGGGGAACGGAGTGTCTTAACACTAGGTTCTCAGCTTCCCTCTGCCTACCATGCTATATGCGGGATACAGCGTGAAGCTATGTATGTATGTATGTTTTAATTTCTCTACTATTGTAAGACAAAGCGCGGGCGATTTCGGTCGGAGAATGGAGAACGTAATGTCTTTTTGACTTCACATGTTTTCATAACCGAGTACTGTAAAAAAACGGTAAACATGTGAAGCTGCATTCTTCGTAATAATAATTAGTTTTTGAAAGTTGTTAATATGTAAAAAATATAGAAAACTAATACTTATATAATATTATATATATTTTTTTTCTTTGAGAAATAAATATCTTTAAACTTATATAAATTAATGATAAACTAAAATAATAACATTTATACTATTTAAAATGGTCATTTTAATTAAAAATTCGTTCATAAGCTAACTATAATATTTTAGGTACATATTAATCCCATAACCTACACACATACATAGCTTCACGCTGTATCTCGCTTATAGCAGGGTAGGCAGAGGGAACCTACTGTTAAGACACTCCGTTCCTCACTTTCCGCCGAATTGAGGCATTGCGTGCTGAGTGGCGGACGCCGCGTTTTGCCTTGAAAAATGAAAAAAAAAACCATTTCCCGGAATGGGAATCGAATCCACAACCTGTCGCGTTTACAGTCGTACGCTTGTGCCTCTGCGCCACAACCCCATAAGCCGTTCACCCCATAAGCATAGTAAAAAACTTCCACCATAAAAGAATAACTCCAAATATAATGATGTATATATATAATGGTAACGTACAAAGCTAGTGGTAACGTTGTCACTGTGGTAACGCCGGTAACACGTGGTGTATGACAGGAACGTGTACAAGCTGATCTTCAGACAGAACGCGTCGGAGATGGAGATCATCTGGGTGATGCGCGTCAGCATCCTCGTGGTGGGAGTGCTGTCCACCGTCATGGCGCTCACCATACCCTCCATATACGGACTGTGGTGAGTTACACTATTTATTACTATTTTACGATAAAATTAGTGAACAGATTGAGATGTTATTTTACGGTATCATATAGGCTGCGGTTTACGAAGATTTTATGTGATCTCTAGCAATCAATAACCTAATTCTAGCCATTCCATTAATATGAATTCAATAAACTTATCATCCTTAGGGGGGTCCTGCCTTCTGTTCGCTACGCTCTGCAATTCGCACTAGCAAAATCAAACAATGAAAATAAAATTTTCAGATGAAGTATATTTTTTTCAATAATACTGTCAATTACTGAGCGCAATGCACTATAATATAAAAAAATGCTCGACGCAGCGACTAAAAACATTCATATATAATCGAAGGATGGATATGGATATGTACTTAGTATGTAGTAATCCAGTATAAGATTAAGGTGTCAATATAAGTGCTAGAACGCTTATTAGTGTAGTCATCGGTTGCGTCACTCACAAAAAGGTTTTATAGACCATTGTGCTGATGTAGTGCATTTCGTAACTCGTCATGATTGCGGTGCGAGACTCATACGCGAGGGGCACCGACTCGCGCCTCTTTAGCACAAATGCAGTGTGATATGATTTCTATAGGTAGGATAGTTAGCCCGAATTTTTATTTTCAATTTTCAATTTTATTCAATATAAAATAGATATTATCCATCATGTAACGGATCTTGGCCGTTGACGTTACCGGGTCCAGCGAATCCAGCCAATCGTCTCTTCTGTTATAACCGCTTCACTCAAGCATAGAGAACCTTCCAACTACCTTCTCACGAATCGTAAGCCAATCCAATGTTTGAGGTTTGTAGGGGACGCCCTTGCGGCTCTACAACCACGTAGTTATTACAATTTTAGGGACAGGAATTACTTTGCCCTCCCACCGGCATTATTAAACTCGGCACCGGCATAAATGCCAGTAGAGCCAACAGTAGTAAAACTTCACAATTAAAAAAAAATACAAAAAGATAAGACGTCGAGAACAAAGTGTCATAGCACCTTGGTCAAATTCTACCCTATTACGTGGTGCTTAATTAAAAATATATATTAGTTTTTTTATATATCCTTTAAGTAATCATTAAGAACTCATTATTTCTGTAACAAAAAACATAAACACGGTAATAATAATTATAATAAACATACGTACACAGTACACTCATTTATAAACAGTGAGCATAATGGCCACACGTCGCGGTAGATTTGCCTAATTTGTCTTTATTCGGGCAATGAGAGAATCGGGAACTGTTGCCGCAATCTGTACTATGTGCTGCGTACATATGTAATGATTCTAAATTATTATATATTGAATAATCCATAAGACAAAGCGCAATGCCCGAATTCGGCGGAACGTGGGGGGAACAGAAATATTGAACTGAGTGTCTTAATACTAGGGTTTTCAGATTCCGTCTCAAGCTTATCCTGCTGTATACGAAATATAGCGTGAAGCTAAAAAATATCTTTCAGGAGTATATTAAAATTATTTTCATTTCCCCGCTCTGGTAAGGTGAAACGCGGAGTTGAGTTGCACCACGCAAGCATGCAGGCTAGTGTTGTATAGTTAGACGCTTGTCACGGGTTTGAATCAAATAGCATTTATTTCCATAGACGACATACAGAAGTTTTCAAGTTTAAGAAATTTTCTTATTTTCCTAATGGCTTACACGAAGATACAAAAGTTAAAAAGAAACTTTTGAGTGAGACTGTTAAAGTAATGAAAGTAAACATCATATAGGAAGATTCTTATTTTGGCATATGCAGAGATAAATAAAACAGATGTATGTGTTTCACGCTGTATCCCGCATATAGCAGGGTAGGCAGAGGAAACTTAGTGTTAAGACACCTGCTCTCAACTAAAGTAAAAGTATTTATTTAACTAATATTATCAATGCGAAGGTTTATGAGGATAAATGTTTGTTACTCTTTCACGCAAAATATCTAGCTAGACAAACTTTACAGTAGTATTGTTTATACATATGTGTTAGAATTATAAAGATTTTATGTAATTTGGCCATAATATAACGTTGTTATCCATAAAGTGAATATATTAATATTCAATTACATTTCATACAGCTGAGTAACTGTGTACTAAATTCATGTATAGAATTATGGCCTTCAAGTTTTGGATAGTTTGCATCTTCAACATAGCTTCTGAACTATGTTGAAGTTGAACTATGTTGAAGTTATAGAATAGTTATTAGAATTGAGCAGATACTGTTTGTAAGTGAAATTAATTAAGCCATAAACATATACCTAAATATATGAATGTAACAAAATTATAGGTACTAGTAGAATCTTTTCACTCACTTATAATTAATATTTATTACTAATGTATTATTATAATAAATGTTAGCTTTCTTTACACCTTTTTCATATAAATTTTAAATATGACAAATTTTATACTCCTCCGTTATATAATTTGCGTACAAATTGGGTTTTCCTCCACGTATTACGTAAAATTATGGATAATTACGATGTTATATATTTCTACAACCACTGATCCATATTACCTTAGGGATTACCAAAATGATAAATCATAAAAATAATAAATTATACGTTACATTTTTCTATATTTATAACAAAACTAAATACATACATACATAGCTTCACACGCTGTATTCCGTATATAACAGGCAGAGGGAATCTAGTGTTAAGACATGGCACTTCATTGGGAGTGGCAGAACTCAAAGCCGCGCTTGTCTATTACCAAACCCTGAAATGAAAAATTCCATTTCCTGGAGTGGAAATCGAACCCACAACCTTCCGCGTTACAGCGTCGCACGCGTGTGCCTCTGCGCCACGACAGGCGTTCTATTATAAACCAACTAATGTTCTATTATAATTATGGTATATATTGGTATTTTTTTACTTAGTTTTTGCATGGAATTCTATTCAGAGTCCTAATGTCAAGAAAATTCGTTCTCCACTTTTGAAATATAACAATTGCTCCGCGTGAGAATCGAACCCCCAACAAATCTCGCTTACAGTCAGAAGCTCATAACATAATTAGATTAACTGATAATGGACCAATGATATATTTCATTATAGATAAGAGATGATGCAAATGCTGTCCGATATATACACGTTATAATTGCATTCGTGATTTATTAACGTCCATATACTCTAGTTTATGTATATATTTGAAATAAAATTGTAAATACATATATAGTTTGGCCCCTGAGGTATATTATTAGTAATAAATAGACTTCTTCGGCTTCATGCTTTTCCCACGTAGAGAGATACACTATTGATAAGATACTTCGCCCTTAATTTTTCACTTTCTTTCTTTCTTTCTTTGGTTTTTTCTCTTTTTTTTGCACTTTACCCTAAAAAAGCGGGGTAGTGGAAAGAATTGAAATCTAATCATTTCTATATATCATTCCTGGGTTTGGTAACAAGGCAAAGCGTGGCGCTGAGTTCCGTCACTCAACACGCAATGCCTCAATTCGGCGGAAAGTGGGGAACGAAATTGTTGAAAGAAAATGGAGTGTCTTAACACTAGGTTCTCTGGTCCCCTCTGCCTACCCTGCTATATGTGGGTTACAGCGTGAAGTTAAAAAAATAATAAAAACATCATTTCCACGAGTGCGAATCGAACTGTGGGTTCGAAAATTCCAATCGCAATAACACACATATACTGTGCCACTGCGCCACGATGGCGTATATAGATAATGTTTTAAGCGTATTTTCCCTTCTCTGTTTGTTTTGTATTCCAGACAATGTAATGTAAATGTATCGAGTTTAATTTAAGCGAGATTAAGCTGAGTGTTACAGTTTACTTAGGACTCAGTGGCGTGAGATTCATTTTATATTAACGAGTAGGGCTGATTGATCCTTGCTAGGTTTAGTAAGGTTTATCTTAATTGAAGTGTTTCAATATGTCTTTATGTTATTATTTAAACGAGCGCCGGCTCCCCGTCTTAGGTTTCTTGTTCAACGGCTAAATAAATACGGGACTTCGATCAAATATGGGCTGTGATGTTACTATGTGCTATTGTACATACAACTTGTCGTGTGAAATGACGATTCAGTATCTATGTATTATTTATAGTAATTAGTGTCCTCGTTGACGCGTTAACAACGCGTTTTCTTTAGTAATGTATATGTGACTTTGTATAAATGTATGTCAACTATGGTAGAGTGTGTAACATTTATTTTGTTAATTTAATATACTTTTTATGCATTATTTAAAATAAATATTAATTAGCATTCTGCACTCCTTCCCATTCTCATTCCATAAGCTATAAGTGTGCCAAGTTTCATGCTCCTCCGTTCGCTTAATTTTCGTAAAAAAGGGATCCAAAATTTTTGCTTCACGTATTTATATATATAGATATTATTTATAATTCAATATTTATTTGTGTAAGTATGAAACTAGGAGACCGTTTTGGCGCAGAGAAATTGGGTCTTACTGTAAACACGATGGTTGTCGGTTTGATTATCATTCGAGGGGATGATTATATTTAAAACGTGACGTAAACATAAAACTTGACGTTAATTCAGCCAATCGATAAGCAATGTCTTGAATTCGGGTGGATAACAAAGTGTCTTGACTAGGTAGGCAGAGATTCTTCCTTGGTGTGCGGGAAAAACCGTGAAGTTAAAAAAAATGTAATAATTAATAAACGCTATACATTTTTATTTCAAGATCATCTGTAGGGCAAGCACGAAAACTTGCATGAGAAAATGTTCCTCTTACGCATGGCGAGGGCTCTTTTCAATTCCCATACAAATTCTTTCGATAACGATACCAATACTTTATCGCAAGTTTTTGTGCTTTCCCTACTGGTCAATGGGAATAAGTTGATAAATGTATTCTCTTTCAGAACGGATACTTTCAAGTTTTATCATATATTCTGTTTTTTGTTTATGTTATTTAAATATTTTTTTAATCTGAAATTGTTTGATTTGCTTGATATTTTTTTATTCAGTCATTTATTTATCTTATAAATAAAGCAGTCATAGCGTGAATGATTCATATATCGAGGCACCGTTTACCACAAACAGTAACAGTCCACGCAGACTCGTCCAGCGCCTCTCAAACAAAATATAATTGTATTTCCAGCGAGAAATTCACGTTGATTAAAAGTAAAACTCAATTATGAAATATAATTTTCATCTCTCAGTTTCCACGTTTAACATTTTTGTGTTTAAAATGAAAATGGATCTAAATATTTGAAAAGATATTTACGTTTTAATCTGCCTTTTTATCACAAGAGTAAATCATATTCATGTTTTTTATTAAATAAATATAAATAAATTATATTTAATTGGCATGTAATATCCTGGCGCAATGGGCAAGTGAACTTGTTAAGAATCCAAAAAAGGGCATCCTATGGATCACTTTTCGTTAATTAAAGCCCTAATAAATGAAATAAATAAATACAAACATTGTAGTCGATATCGTATTGACATTGACACAGCGTCTAACTGACATAAGTCATTGTGGGTTCGATTCCCATTTCGAGAAATGGAACGCTATGATCTATGCATACTTCTATTGTCTCGGCCACTGTCATTTACCTCTCTTAATACATGCACTCTGGGGGGTCCTCATGCAATTAAAACTTTAATTTATCTTTTGTATTATTTTATAGAACTGAATTTTTTCCCCAGGTCGATGTGCTCAGATTTAGTATACGTGATTCTCTTCCCGCAACTCCTCATGGTAGTCCATTTCAAGAAGTATTGCAACACGTACGGATCTCTCGCTGCGTACATCGTAGCGTTGTTGGTGAGACTCTCCGGCGGAGAGAAGCTATTGGGACTCCCCGCGCTCATACACTACCCGGGCTGGGACCCCAAGGAGGAAGTCCAACTGTTTCCCTTCAGGACCCTCGCTATGGTGCTGTCACTGTTCACGCTGGCGTTCATCTCGTGGCTGTCTGTGTAAGTATTTATAAATAACCCCCGGGTGACGCGTTAACAACGCGTTGCCTCTCAACTTATGTCACTTTATATAAACATGGATGTCAAAACATGGTAGTGTGTGTAACATTTATTTTATTTTAATGCATTATTTTAAAAACATATTGCCATTCTACACTTTTTCGCTATATCAGCTATGAGTGTGCCAGTTTCATTCTGCTCCATCCGCGTAATTTTCCTAAATAATATAGATAATAACTCATAGAAATAAGATATAGATATAACGAGTTAAGAAGTGTGAGAATTAACATAATAAGAAATCATAATATGTATCATTGTACCTTTTGTAATATTTATCTTATTTTCTGTTATATGAAATACGAAATAATATTAAAAGGTTTAGAGAAAGTAAAAGTCATTAATATAATGAATTATTTAAGCGCTCAATATCATTCAAGCTAATGGAACTTAAATTTTTATGAGACGATCTACGCTATATTTTACTAAGAACTTCTTGGGCTATTATTAAATAATATATATTCTTTATTGCACTTTGTAAAAACAATTAATATAGTATAAAAAATATTGTTGGCAAAGGTGGACTTATTTCTAATAGAAATTTCTTCTAGACATACATATTTTCATTTCATTTTCGTTACAAATTAATGGATGTTTTAGATAGAAATATAATTACACTTATTTTTCATATTTCTTACTACTGAGTAGAAGGTTTTCAATTCCTCTGTTTTTTTAGGTGTGTTATCACATAACTTTTTACTGAGTGAACGAATTTTGATTGTTCTTTTTTTATATGATAACTAGTGTTTCAGTTGCAGTCATTTTATGTTAAGATATAATGAGTAGTTTATGAGTTATTCGTAATAATATTACATTTTAGTGCATTTTATTAGAAGTCAAACGTTTAGTTGTTATATTTCGATATAAATTTTTGTAAAGCATATAAGAGAATAGTTTTATATGTAGGTTTCACCAAGGTCTAGATACTTGCCCTTTGAGACGTGGAGAGCCACTAGAGCTAGTGTGTTAAGGTCGGACGCGGCACGACGCGGCACATCGCGATACATGTATTTTCAGTTTTACATTCATTCAGTTACAGCGGTCTTGGGATATGAGTGGATTAATTATATTATTTTGGTTGCTTCAAAAAATATTAAATGTTTGCTTTAAGGTTATAAATACATAAAAAAATTCTTCACGGTTTATCTCATGTAGTCAAAGGAATCCTAGTGTCAAGTTAGCAGCTTTCCCCCCCAAATTCGAAACATTGCTAAGTGGCGACAATCAATACCTCGTTTCGTCTTACAAAATTATGAGGATAGAGGAGCATAAAATTTGGCAAAGCGAATGATCATATGGAAAACGAGTCCAAAATACCACATCAATTTCATAATAAAGTATAAGAAGTACATGAAATTTATGAAACAAGTAGCCACATTACCATACAATGTGCAATGTACATACGCTTTTACATAAAGTGACATACACGTTGCTAGGGTAACGTATACCTGACGCGTAAGAGGACCGTTAGTAATTTAATGTATGTTACTAAACTAAATATTTTAAATGTAATTTTTTAATCAAATCAGATATTGTGGGTTCGATTTCCGCTCCAGGAAATGTAAAAGCTTAGTATTTTCAATTTCTGGGCTTGGTAACAAGGCTAAGCGCGTTGAGTTCCGTCAGTCAACACGCAATGCCTCAATTCAGCGGAAAGTGGGGCATCAAGTGTTTTAACACTAGGTTCTCAGGTTTCCTATGCCCCTACCCTGCTATATGCGGGATACAGCGCGAAGTTAAGAAAAAGAAGCAAATAAATAAGTTTTTTAAGGAAACCTCTTGCATAATCGAAAAGTAAAAAAAGAAATATTGACAATCGGATAAAAGCTGAATTGAATTGAATATGTAGTTTAATTCTCTGTCAGAGCCAGCTTAGTCCACTTTCAACGGATTTCAATTTTCAATTGTAAATAAAAACTTCGTTTCCTCTGCTGTCGCTCTCGCAGACCAAACAACCTTTTGAATTAAAGCAAGCCGGTTTATTTAGAGAGGATTTCTTTGTAATTCCAATTTATTTGAGCTAAGGGTTTTAAATAATATTTAGTATTTTTGTTTCCTTGCTCTGGTAACAGGGCAAATTGCGACGTTGAGTTCCGCCACTTAGCACGCAATGCCTCAAATTCGGCGGAAAGTAGGGAATGTGAAAACAAAAAGGAGTGCTTTAACACCAGGTTTTCTGGTTTCCTCTGCCTACCCTGCTATGTGCGGGATACAGCGTGAAGCTAAAAAAAGAAAAGAAAAACAAGGTTTTGTACATTTTATTATCAACGATAATATATGTACTTCCTAA
>JAKGSA010000130.1:0-119883 GCA_033558755.1 Philaethria dido
TTCTTAAAAATACAAAGTCACCTTACTTTTTGAACACACCTCGTATAGCATTTTTTGTTTGGTTGGGAGAGGCGTAAAGGTTATAAGTGTTTTGCGTGCTCGGCGATTTCTTGCTATCGAAAAATATGGATTTGCATCAAATTTTGTGTAAAAAATAAAATAAAGTGCTCCGAAACACTTAAAATGTTGACAGTGGCATACGGTGAAACTGTTCTGAGTAAAAAAAATGTTTACAAGTGGTACAAACTCTTCCAAGATGGCCGGGAAGATGCCAATGACGAGCCTCGCTCTGGACGCCCAAGCACGTCAACAACTGATGAAAACGTTCAAGCAGTGAAGAAAATTGTTCTGGAAAATCGTCGAATCACTATCAGAGAAGTTGCTGAGGATGATGGTATATCGCTTGGCTCGTGCCATGAAATTTTTTCTAACGTTTTGGGCATGAGACGTGTGTCAGCGAAGTTTGTTCCGAAATTGCTCATCATTCATCTTTGCTGGTGAGAGATTTTTTGGCCAAAAACAACACCACAATCATGCCTCAGCCACCATATTCACCGGATTTGGCCCCATGTGACTTTTTCTTGTTCCCAAAACTAAAGAGACCTATGAAAGGACGGAGATTTGCAACGATTGAAGAGATAAAGACTGCATCGCTGGAAGAGCTCAAGGCTATACCGAAAAGTGCTTATGAGAAGTGCTTTGACGATTGGAAAAACCGTTGGCATAAGTGTATTGTATCTGAGGGGGATTACTTTGAAGGGGACAACATAAATATTGATAAATAAATAAATAAATTACAGTGATAGATTCATACCGTGCGGACGTGTTGCAAATTTATTTAACAAATACATAAATCAGTGCTATTGAACTTTCAAACTAAAGACATTGGCAATAATTATCGAATTTGAGTGCATAAGTGCTTGCAAATAAAATCGTTACGTTCCTGTGCAAGACTCATACGCTGCATCACACGGCGCCCGCAACCGGCATTCACCCCCGCGGGAAGAGTACCGTTGCCATTTTTCGACTCGCTCAATCTAAGAAGTGCATACACATAATCAAATATGAGTATTGTACTAAAATCGCCGCCTAGAAAGACACACACTGTGACAGGTGCCGGTGGATCGCAACCGGATTTGTCAAAGATAAGCGATACTAGTATGGATATGCCTTCTCATGTGACTCAACGTAGTAAACGAAAATGGGACAACGACTGTCAATGCACTAAAGAACTCGCAGAAATGCGATCAGAAATGACCCGGATTGGCTCATTACTAGAAAAATACGTTAGCTCGAATGAACAAATATTGAAAAATGTCCAAGAAAACATCTCAGACATAAAAACGCAAATAACCGACTTAAAATCAACAACCGAGCAGCATATTAATGCTATGAGGGACAAAGTGGACGGCGCTATTGTTCAGATAAATGAAATTAACACATCAACCGCCACTGTGTTACTAGAGCAGAAGGAGATGAAGAATAACATAACCAAACTTGATGAGTCCATCACTATCGGTCAAAACAAAATTAAATCACTCGAGGCCGATCTTAACAAGTTAAAACAGTCAAATGATACGTCTACAAGCCACCTGCAACTATGCGAACAGACTGTCAGAGAAATACAAAATCGACACAATAGGGAGAAAAATATTATTATAGTAGGCCTACCCGAGCCAAACGGTACTAATGCAGAACAAAGAAAATTAAAAGACAAAAATGACGTCTTAAAAATCGTCTCTTCACTTAGTGTAGACATTCCGGAACCAATAAACATCTTTAGAGTTGGTAAACTTAATCCCAAAAAAAACCGCATAATTAAGGTATGTTTTGACAAACAGGGACCAGCTAAGACATTACTCCGAAACAAAGATAAACTCTCCCATGACATTAAAATGTACTCTGATCAAACTCCTGCGCAACGGATGTTCCTCAGAAACCTTAAAGATAATCTGAAAAGACGCGAAGACAAAGGAGAAACTGGGCTCACCATCAAATACATAAACGGAACTCCAACTATAGTAAACGCCACTCAAAAAAACTAAATATTGTCACTTCTGCGAACATACCCAAAATCAACACCTACTCAATACTAAACAGTTACCAAGATATCCCGGCAAATAGATCTCGCTTAACCTTTCTCTACTTAAACGCTCGAAGCATACGAAAACGGGGTAAATTCGACGAGCTAAAATGTATAATCCAAGCAATCCCAAACACCGTACACGTTATCTTATTAACAGAAACTTGGATAAGTACGGAAACACAAACGCACCAGCTTCAACTCCCTAACTATACACATTACTACAACATAAGAAATGATTCAGTTGGTGGTGGGGTGTCTACGTACATTCACAACGATTTAAAACATAGTCTATCAGAGAGTAAATACGTTGGAGGAAATAACTATTTATGGACGAAACTGGAGAAATACGGTCTAGAGTTGGGAGTTATTTACAACCCCGGGAACATTAATAATAGCTTTTTTGAAGAATATGAATCGCAATTAGAATCAAGACGAAGAGCATTAGTTTTTGGTGATTTTAACATTGATTTGCTGACGAAAGATAGAAAAACAAAACAATACAAAGAACTGCTTAAAGGATCTGGACACAAAATTATCAACAAAATCGAGAATACCTATTGCACAAGAGATTGCGACACTAGAAAATCAATACTAGATCATGTGAGTACTAATCTATTGGAAGACACCTTTAACATGATAATAATAAACTCTTCTCTGTCCGACCACAAGCAAATATATGTTGAAATAAATAAGACTAAGCCCCCACCAAAGACATATAATCAGTATGAAGCTATAGACTACAGAAAATTTTACAATCAAGTAAAAGAGCTAATCTCAAAATTAATCAAAGATGACTATAAGGAACTAGAAGGCACAATAAAATTATGTATTGACACCAGCAAAGTACAAAAAACGAAGATCCAAAACCCACCGCAGAAAGACTGGATTAATAAGGAAGTAATCACTGAGATCAACGAAAGAAATATATTTTGGACAAAACATAAAGAAAATTTACATGACGATACATTAGAGGAAAATTTCATCAAAAAAAGACATTATGTAGCTAAATTGATTCAAGAAACCAGAGATCGATATTACTACAAAGAATTTACTAAATGTAACAACAAACCAAAAAAGATATGGAAATTAGTCAATACCTTAGCTGCTAACAAATATTCTCAAAATAGCTTTCCATCTAAGCTTCAAGTTGATTCAGAGCTGGTGACAGATCTAAATAGCATATGTCAAGCATTCAACGAGTATTTTGCGAATATCGGACCACAACTGGCCAAACAAATCCCAAGGCACTACCATGACAACTATTACTATGTTATCCCAAGAACCTCCCCTTTACCAAATAACATATCATCGTTTAAATCGTGTACTCAAAAAGAAATCTTAGATATTATTGATAAGCTTGACTCAAACTGTAGTGTTGGGTTGGACGGCATAAGTACCAAAGCTATTAAATCTGTAAAATACCTAATAAGCAATAAACTAACAAAATGTATCAACAAGCTAATATATGATGGTATATTTCCTGATTCATTGAAAGCAGCTAAAGTCACACCCATTCATAAATCTGGCTCCACTACAGACCCAGGTAACTACAGACCCATTTCGATACTACCAGTTATATCAAAAATTATAGAAAAAATTTTACATAGTAGGCTTCACAATTACTTACACACAAACAATTTTATTTCCGACCACCAGTATGGATTTAGACCCAGAAGTAATACTACTACTGCAACAGTAGACCTAGTTACAAAATTAAAGCAAAACATTGACCAAAAGAACATAGCTTTAGGAGTTTTTATAGACCTCAAAAAGGCCTTTGACACGGTAAGTCATAGGCTACTTCTTAAGAAGCTAGAATCCACAGGTGTCACTGGCAAGGCATTAAAAATATTTGAGTCATATCTGACAGGTAGAATACAAATAGTTAAGTCTGGACAAAATTATCAGAGCAAATCATTACCTGTGGCTTGCGGAGTCCCGCAAGGCTCTATTTTAGGCCCCCTCTTGTTTACTTTATATATAAATAACATATTCGATCTTGGTCTACATGGACTAATCACTCTGTACGCTGATGATACCTCCCTACCTACCCTACCTTCTATTTCGGAACATCTATTCAGGACATAATATCTCAAGCTCAACATGACCTCAATGTCTTACATACCTGGTTCCAATATAACTTATTAACCATAAATATCTCAAAAACAAGCTATGTCATATTTAAAGCCAAAAATAAGGCACTATCCCCATTTCCTCCACTAACTTTAAACGGTGTACCTTTATTAGAAAAAACCCACGAAAAATACCTTGGTTTATACATCGACAGTCAACTTAGCTGGAATATTCATTTGGAACAAATAAAAACTAAATTATTATCGCTGCGAGGCTCACTCCGTTATATAATTAAATGCATACCCCGTGGCTTAAGATATACAATTTATAACGCCTTAGTTAAACCACATTTGTCATATCTTATAGAAATATGGGGAACTGCTGCCAAAACTAAAATAAATAAATTACAACGTCAACAAAATAAGATTATCAAACTACTATTTAACTTTCATCACTTAACTCCAACTAAAACTATTTACAAAAAAACTAAATTATTGGACATAGAAAATTTATATATATACAATATTTGTAATTTTATTCGGAAATATTTTAATAGGACGATCCATACTAATCTTACCTTCACTAAACTACAACAAGTGACCAAGCGCAGTAGTCGGCGCGCTAGCTATCTCGTTGTACCCAAACATCGTACAAATTACGGCAAAACAATGATAACTACACACGGAGCGCGTCATTATAACAAAGTACCCCCGTATATTAAAAATTCTGCCTCAATTCATACATTTAAGAAACAACTATCTGAGTATTTAATATTCAAATAGTTGTTTTCTCAATGTATGATATTTTATGATATTTAAATTATATAAGATATTTAAGAAACGTAAACTTGTATGTACACCGGGCTTTTATTTTATTTTATTTTATTTTATTTTTTTTTTTATTGTATTTCATTTTAACATTTTAAATATTGTTTCCGCACAAATTTAACAAATTTAACAATTTTGTAAAACTATCTTATTACTGTTGTGTATTAGATATTTAAGTTAACCATGTTATCGCATAAGTGACAATTGTCTTAGCCGATAATAAAGTTCTTTAAACCCAATATTTTTTCTTAAAAATACAAAGTCACCTTACTTTTTGAACACACCTCGTATGTACTTTCTAATGGCCATTGTATATGATGATTGCCTCACTGAAAATCAAATTGATTGTGAGTAGGTGGTTATAACTTTTAAACTATTGCCATTTTCCGCTGTGGTAATACAAAACGCGGCGTTAAGTTTCGCCACATAATATCTCGATTTCCAACTAAAAAAGGACAAAGTGTCTTTAGACTATATTCGCTATAATTACCTTGTTGTTGTTGGATGGATGGATGGATCCTGAAAGGATGTTTACCTTAAACATCCTTTTTGGCAATTAATTATGTAAGTAGTTATGTCAAAACATCTTACTATCAGATGTGAATGCAAGTGGGTGATATGAGAGCATACAGTTGATAAGGGCTCGCAATAAGAGAGTAATATACTTAATTAACCCTCGAGGTAACCCTTCAAACATGGCAATAAATAATATTTCACCTTCTACCCATTACGTTGCTAAAACACGGTTGTTGTTTAATGAAACTATAGAAACGGGGTAAATTTTAATAAACGATACACCGTTTGTGTATTATTCACAGAATTTAATTTGGAAATATCACTATTAATATAATAACAAAAACACTTATATTTGATTTCAAATAATTTCAAAATTGTTTTTAAATATGTAAAAAACACGTCAAATTATTTTCATTATTTTCTCCTAACTCTGATCATCTTGGCAAGGATTAGATTGACGCTTTAAAAATAAATTATAGTTATTAGATTCTAAAACGTGCGAAAAATATTCTAAATAAATATTATAGGAAATCTAGCAAGGAGGTTGCCAAAATATCGTTGGAAGATTTACTTTTACTGTTGATAGATAGGTAAAGGTGAAGCGAAAAAAGCATATTAAAAACTAACCAAAAATACGCTTTTGTGTTTAAGCATAATACAAACTGACGAGGAATAGGGTTACAGAGAATTTATAACTGGTAGAGATGCGCGAGGTAATACAGTGAAATCTCTATAATCTAATAAAAGATCTTGGCCTTTCTAGAACTATCATCATTTCAATTTTAGCGTGTATTGCGAAGGCGGCATTAGTAGGATTCTTTTAAATTTGGTTAGATAGAGAAAGGAGCGCGGACAGTAGAGGTAAACGATAATGCGCATATTGAACAGGATATGTCATACGGATAGAATAAAATGGGTCATAATTCCCAGGCACTCTTCCAACACCTCTCTCTATAACGCGATGGGTACCCGCATGGTAAACCAATGGATTGTTAAGGAGTTTCTTTTCTATCTTAGTCTCAATAAAAAGTGATATTGGCGAAGTGATTTATGCTCAACTGGTTGGTGTGAAGCGCCAAATTGATTACGTTCCAAATTGATTATTTTAAAGAAGTTATTTGTACGAATCATTATAATAATATAATTACTTATCAAAAATATTTCAACAAAGAGACTGTAGCACAAATAATACGCAAACGTACGTGTTCGTTGTTTTCCCTAGAAAGGCAATTCATATAGACATGTGCAAATGAGGGCGGCGTACACTAACTGTATTACCATAGCAATAGCCAGATACAATCGGAGATAGATCCGATCGTGACTAAACGCAGCTAATGGAAAGCGAATGTCAGAGGCGCGTGATGACCGCTTCTATACTATACTATATACAAATATGCTTTCAGCTTTGTATGATATTGATGTGAGTTAACATGATGATAATGATATTTCTGAAGTTTTAAAGTGTTAATCCTACACTTAGAAAACGAATTTAGAAAACGTATAAAAATTTGAACGCTGCGGGATGTGAACCCACGCCTCTTGGAAACCGTCCAAGCGCTCTGACTACTAAGCCATGCGTTCTTAGTGCTTACGCATGGTTAAGTGGTCAGAGCGCTTGGACGGTTTCCAAGAGGCGCGGGTTCGAATCCCTCTGCGTTCAAATTTTTTATACGTTTTCTAAATATGATAACGATATTAGCATGATGATATGTTAGGTTTAATTCGAATTAGAATTTTTATTTCAGCTTCACGATTTTTATAGGTATATAGAGAAAATATAGAAAATCTTCCACTTTCCGTCCAAATTCGAAATAATTCGCGTTGAGTGGCGGAACTCAACCAGAGTAGTGTAATAAAAATAATAGTAATACATAAAAAGTGATTTAAATTTATAGGTTTTCGCATTGATTCGTTTGGTTTAGGATATGATGGTGGCAAATGCGAAGCGATTTCGATTTAAATCAATTAAGTTTTGGCATGGAGCTTTTGTATAGTTTAAATATTCTTTGTATTTCAAATTCATTCTTGTTTTACAATAAATGTCAAGATTTTTTAAGATTTTCCACAAGAACTCTTGTATAATTTATTGGATTTCTCAAGAATGCTGAAGTGACTTTCAGGTAGCTATTAATTGGAAATACGATATTTATTGAAGATGAAAGGATTTTATAACAATATAAAAACTTGATAATTATTAAAATGGTTCTTATTACACATGGGTAGTAAAATATTTTAAAATATAAGTATATTTTGTGAATTTTGTTTTTTTTTTAAGAGTGGTTCATAATAGCAGTCTATCGGCAGGGTAGTGTATGGGGTAGTGTATGACTGTAAACGCACTCGGTTGTGGCTTTGATTCTTACTTGTGGGAACGATCATATTTTCTCGCATCGGTAAGGCGATGATTTGTACTTAACACGCAATGTTTCCAGTCTTTCTATCCTGCTACGCGAAAATAATTGAAACTGCTAAAAATATATAATTAGTTTATTTACCATGTACACGTGATACATATCGTCACCAGTTTCCTGTTCAACTCGGGCTACCTGAGCCCCGAGTCGGACTACTTCAACTGCGTGGTGAACATCCCGGAGGACATCCGGCGCGTGGACGAGCCGTCGGAGGCGGGCGAGCAGATGTCGGTGCTGGGCGGCGTGCCGGGCCGCCTGTACGGCGCCGCCGACACGCTGGTGGGCCCCGACGAGCGCGCCGGCCGCGTCAACCCCGCGCTCGAGCCCGACGACCTCGACGACCCCAACGACGGGCCCGCGCCGCTCTACGCCGCGCCCCCGCATACCGCAGGCAAGCAGACGGCTTTCTGAGACCACGCCATTAACTAATTTGGCATTCAGCGAGGATACTGATTACTGCTTTATTTTCTTATTAATATGTTCAATTTTAAACGATTTCTTAGTATTAGATTTGTCCTCGCGATTTCGATATCTTGACGAAAATGACAAGGCGTGGACGACCTCGTGGACTACATCGAAGCGGACGACGCGGGTACAGTATTTGTCGTAGTTTAGTGCTCGATGTATACATATCCGACGGCACGAGTCTATACGAACTGAAGTATATCTCTCGTGAGTAGAGCGATAGTTAGAGAGTGAAGAGATGTTATTTTGTAGCCGATGTACCTAATGTAATGAAACGCATACATATCAAATATTGTGAAAATATACTATATGTTAGAGGAGATATATTATATTATGATATATGTAAATGCATTATTTATAAAGAGATTCCTTATTTAAGTCAATTAATGTAGGAACAGCGTGAGCGCCACGCTTGTAGCGGAGTTATATCGCGGCTTACTTGCGTAAATACATACATACATGTGTCACGTGACCAAACAATCAAGTAAGAAATTATATAAAAAGCTTCTAAAGCGACTCACGTTATATCTAAAGATTTATTTTTATTTTCTTATATTATAATACAAAAGAATTATAAATCACTTTGTTGGTTTTTATATGATATTTTATAGTTTATCTATATTAATCTATTCGGAGTATAGTTTACGCGTTGTTTACACATAACTTATACTTAATTAGTGCTAGCTGTAGCGGCACTTAGTTCAAAGGGGTGGCTTCATAACATCAGCTCGTGTCCATTTCAAATTAAAGTATTAAAAAAAACAAACATATCTTGTATATAACTAGAATGAAGTAAAGTTTTTTGAATATATATTTAAAGTTGATATTCTTAAAATAAAGTTTGAGGTGTTTTAATCAACAGTTGTTTCGCTGATATTATGAATAAACCTTTAGTCGTAGGCTAAATGTATCGGTGTTCAAGTTATATTGATGTTCCCCGGCTTTACTCCTGCGGGTGACTCGCCACTCTATTGTGAACGACTTGACTTCACTTTGAAAATAAAAAAAAAAATTTTCAAAATTCAATTATGAATTTAAAGTATATATTCTATTGTCATTATATTAATGCGTGAAGGAAAATTTTGGACTACTTTTTGCGAAATATATGAGGACAGAAGAGTATTAAATTTGGTACAATTATAGTTTATATGGAGAAATCGTGCAGAATGCTAATATTTATCATGATAAAATGAATTACATACATTTCCACGTGCTTGACGTTCACGTTGCCACGGCAACACATAGTTTACACGTCAATAGGGAATCTAGTTCATTTCAAAATGGCGAAATATTAAACATGCCAATTAAAATAATGATTATTTAATATAATTATCATTGAATTATTGAATATAATTATCACAAAAAATTAAGTATTCTGAATTTCGAGTCAAGTCGTTCATTAACCTGCAAAAACCTTCTAAAAATTTAACTTTAGTAAGAAAATCGGGGCTTTTCCTAAAAGTTTATAACGCAATCATATATATATGTATAGATATATGTAGATATAATACGTATACCTTGTTGTGATACACTCACCTGCCTGTTACTTCGCGAAGACTCTGGAAATACATATCATTACGTGACTTATACTATACTATACTATAACTATAACTATAGTTGTATCTACGTACATATCGTATATTAGAGATAGTAACGAATATATATCAAGTATTTTTAAGGTAGTTTTTAGTATTGTTGTTGTTCTTCTACGTCGCGTGCTAATGTCATTGCATACGCAGATATACCTATATACTCGTACATAGAAACACACAAAAATATATGTTTTTTTGTACTGGGAATCCGTCTCATATTATTTATGGCATTTTTTGTTTTGCCTATCATGATATTTACGTACAATTTTAAATTTTAGCACAAAGACGACATATTTATTTTTTTATATATTAAAAAATGTAGTGTTGCATCAATGTACATACATATGTATATTTGTATAAATATCAAAGTTAAGGTAAATCGAATCACTCATAGTATTATCGCTTATTTAATGAATATTTTTAAGTAATTTATTTTGTTTAGTGGAATAGTTTTCGTTGTCTGTCTGCGATGACGTTAGGGGCGGGCGGGTCCACTGTTAGCGTAGTCGTACCTACTATTGACTTATTCCTAGTTCTTGTTGAATATTGAATGTAAATGTGTAACGTTGTGACTCAGCAGCATCCTGCGACCTAAATAAAACATATAGTACGTTGGTGGGCTGGTTTGTTTTAATTTTGACCCTTTTTTCTCTTAGTTGTTTAGCTTGTTCTGAAATATATGGATAATATCAAAAGACCATCGTGGCGCAGTGGGTTAGTGTCTGACTGTATACGTGATTGGTTGTGGGTTAGATTCTAATTCGGAGAATGATTATATTTAAAATAATTTTTATTTTGCTCAATTTGGCGGAAAGTGCGGAACGGAAATGTTGAAAGAGAACGGAATGTCTTAACACTAGGTGCTCTGGTTCCCTATGCCTACCCCATTATATGCGGGATACAGCGTGGTAGTGTAGTGAAGAAGTCAACGCAAAGTCAGGAACTATCTGAATTTACTAATAGAGTATAGAATTATTTGATTGGCTCTTTTGTCTAAACAAATTTCCATGAGCTACTGCGGCGATAGCGTCTGTACGCTGTAAACAGCTGTAAACGCAATGGTTGTGTGTTCGATCCCCACTCTCAGAAAAGACTAAGTATATTTATTATATTATACAATATTAGACAAAACGCGGCGCTGAGCTCCGCCAAGTAGTCACACACACACATTGTCACGTATTTGGGCGGAAAAGAGTGGAATATGTTGACATCAGGTTCTTTCTGTGTACCTTGATATGAAGTATCCTATCGTAGCCAATATTAAGTCGTATTTGATTTTTGTTTAATAAAAATAAAAGTCACCGCTAATTATTTACAAAGTTTTATTTATACAAAATAATTTTTACTTAATACTAAATTTTTGTACACATTCTTTGTTACATATTAAATATACCTTAATCATATAATTAGTTCGTTGAATCAGCGTTGAAATGGTTTAAATAATTTTATAATGTTCTTATCTTAACATAATTGTATTATCATCAAAAAGTATTTTAATCGAAAAGACAAGAAGAATATTTTGAGATTACATAGATGGTAACTATTTAATACTGTTTTACAACTGCTGACACACAGTTTAACAATCATTAGTATCGTATGCCTAACTAACAGGCAGTTATCCAAATCACAGTAGAAAAAAAGGCTTTTAGTATACATAACCGCCGCTCGAGTCATAGCCTTGATTGATAGTGGCTGGTACTCCACTTGGATAACCACTTGATCCTCCCGAAGAATAACCTCCTGATCCTCCCGAAGCATAACCTCCTGAACTTCCTGAGGAGTAACCTCCCGATCCTCCTGAAGAGTAACCTCCTGATCCTCCTGAGGGATATCCTCCTGATCCTCCAGAAGAGTGTCCTCCTGAACCACCAGACGAGTAACCACCAGAAGAATGTTTGCCAGAACTGTATCCACCTGATGAACCACCTGATGAATATCCACCGGATCCGCCGCCAAATGAATGACCACCACCAGAAGAATAGCCACCAGATCCTCCAGAACTATGGCCGCCTGAAGAGTAGCCAGAGGAGCCGCCGCTGGGAGCTCCGTAAGAACTGGATGGGGCACCGTAACTTGATGAAGGACCTGAAGCCGGAGCGCCGTAACTAGAAGAAGGAGCACTTCCGCCGAATCCACTACTGCCAAAACCACTGCTGCTGAAACCACTGCTGCCAAAACTGCTGCTACCGTGACTAGAACTTCCACCTGAAGATGGCGCACCGTATGAAGATGAAGGAGCTGGGGCACCATATGAGTTAGAGGGAGCGGGAGCACCATAGGAACTTGAAAGGCTACCGCCTGAGCCAAATGAGCCACCACCTGAGGACGGGGCGCCATATGATGACGATAGACTACCAGATCCAAAGGAACTAGAACCATGAGAGCCTGATGATGGAGCACCATACGATGATGACAAACCACCAGATCCAAAGGAACTAGAACCATGAGAACCTGATGATGGCGCACCATACGAAGAGGAAATTCCACTTGAGCCGCCAAATGAACCACCTGAGCCATGTGACGATGGTGCTCCATACGATGACGATATGCCACTTCCCGAACCGTGCGAGCCACCTGAAGACGGAGCGCCGTACGAAGATGATGGCGCGCCATATGAGCTAGAGATACCGCCGCCAGAACCAAATGAACCGCTAGAGCCGAATGAACCACCGGAACCAGATGACGGAGCACCGTAAGATGAAGAGACTCCATGACCTGACCCTGAGCCTGAACCAAATGAACTACTTTCAGAGCCGAACGATGGGGCACCATAGGAGCTGGAGGGTGCACCGTATGAACTGGATGGTGCACCATAAGAACTTGAAGGCTTAGAGCCACCGAACGAGCTGGAGCCTCCGAATGAGCTTGATCCTCCAAAAGAACTTGAACCCTTGCCAGGAGCACCATACACGGTAGATGGTCCAGTAGGAACGCCGTAGCTGGTTGCAGGAGGTCTGGGTGCGCCGTAACTACTTGAAGGCTTTGGCGGGCCATAGCTTGATGATGGACGGGTAGGAGGCCCGTATGAGTTAGACGGTGGTCCATAACTGCTGGATGGGCGCGATGGAGGTCCATATTTAGAAGATGGGCGCGGTGGTCCATAGGACGAAGACGGTCGTCCGCCACCACTAGACGGAGGCCCATAGGATGAACTCAAGGGAGCTGCAAATAACGGTATGGGTGCTTAATTAATATTTCGTCATCTGTTCTTATGTACAAACGTTTAAATAACTTTGTAATCGATATTTTGTAATTCTTATGAGTGGAAAGCTCAATAGTTGACATGACCTCAAACTAACTGTCACATTTTGCACCAAACATCTAACATTAATTATATAACTTTTTAACATTGCATGTTTGTCATACATGGGTGTGATTATAATGTCATAATCATACAGTGTATCTTTCACTAAGTTCTTATTACCTTCCTCACAAAATGTAATAATAAATTCGCTAAACATAAATAGATGCTATCCAAAATCATAATATTTCCAAATATAAAAAAATTAAGTATTATTACTAGTAATTTTATTTGTATAACTTACCATCGCGCTTTTTGTGTTTCCCCGGTGAAGCCGCCGCTAGGGTTACTGCTAACACCACACCCAGGAGCTACGGGACAAGAAAAATATATTAGAACTTATCGTACATGTAAGAAGTGTCAACTTATTTATTGTAATAAAAATATCTGTCTATAAATGGTTTTCTTATTCTCCTTTGTCTCTCCATCTTAATAAAATACATATAAAAAAACATGAATTACATAAAATTATTTATGGACGAAAAGCAAATAAATATAACGAGAGACTAATAATTTTAAAAGTACATTATTGTAAGGAAAATTAACTTCTTAAGTTAACAAGTTTTGAGTCACAGAAGAGAAAGTGGAGTAAAAATAATAAAATAAAGAAAATAAATGGAATAAAAAATAAACACAATGGCTTATTTATTTACTGCCAAAATCTTGCCAAAATTCAAGCTTTTGCTCAGTAAGCGACGGAAGTAAACTCCACATTTCAACTTACTAGAGCGAGAAAATAAAAATAATTTCAAATTTCACATGATTTTAATCCACAACCACCACATTTATAATCAAAGACTACTGCGGCGCGATGACCTCTTTCCCTATCCTAGTTGCATCAATTACAATACAGCATACTTTGTTTGTTGGCTTGCGAAGTCGACAGCCAGCGAGATTTGGCAAGACGTCGCGTTAACATGGGCGCAAAGCGACTATTTGTATGAGGCATACACGACGGGCGTGCAATGCGGACACGGTCAATGTCGCATAGTGCATACATAGGGGGTATGCATTACACTTTATATTAGAAGATTAACTATGTATTTTTTTTTAACTTCACGCTGTATCCTGCATATAGCGGGGTAGGCAGAGGGAACCAGAGAACCTAGTGTTAAGACACTGCGTTCTCTTTCAACATTTCCGTTCCCCACTTTCTGCCAAATTGAGGCATTGCGTGTTGAGTGGCGGAAATCAACGCCGCGCTTTGCCTTGCTACCAAACCCAAGAAATGAAAATACCAAATTTTACATTTCCTGGAGTGGGAATCGAACCCACAACCTGTCGCGTTTACAGTCGCACGTTTGTGCCTCTGCGCCACGACAGGCGTTTATTTATTTAGTGAATTAATTATTTTTACCAACTTGAAATAAAAGGAGGTTCTCAATTCAATTTTATTTTGGCAGAACCAATTTTGGTGATTCTTTTTTTATACTATAGATAGTGCTTCTGATGTTATGAGTTATTTGTAATAAATGTACTTTTTAGAACATTTTCTTTGAAGTCGATTTTCTTTTTTTTTGTTAAAAAGTTAACTATAGTTATTTATTTATTTATTTATTTAATACTTTATTACACCAACATTATTTGAAATAAATACATAATAATTAGTGTACAATATTGGCGTAAAGGCGGCCTTATCACCATAGGCGATCTCTTCCAGGCAACCCCTACTATGAAAAGATCAGGGTTCTCAAGAATATAGGTTGGTGTACAAATGTCTTAAATGTTATATTACTATACTAAACTTACTTAAAGATGTACATGCTAAATATTACATATAGTTAATAAAGTTGAGTTAGTAAATAAAGGTGTTTTTGCTTTAATTGTCGCTAAGGGCGAAACATCAATTAACTGTTCGGACCCAACTCTAGGATCAGCAACCAAAACTGACAAAACAATGCTTATAATTTTAACATAAATATTCCCTCCCGAGCTTAAACTCAAAACAAATCATTACATCTAAAAGGTAGTTCATGTCTATTTTAGACCGCAATTATAACAACTATATATTTATGCTAATAAACGAATGAAAATCTGAAATTCTGCTCTAGTTTATATGTGTTCTAATTTAAAATTATTATATAATTACACGTTGTATATTTTCATTTGTTATTATTTTATTTACTTTCATTTATTCATTAGTTATTTTCATTTGCCCGTTCTGGTAATCTAAACGCAGGATTGAATTTCATTATTCAACATGTAATGTCTCGATTTAGGCCGGAAAGTGGAGGTCGGAGTGTATTGGCTTCTCTACTGTACAAAAAAGCAAAAGTGTATTTTAAAATATATTCGCTATTATATGCTTTACATTGTTATTCCAGGAGTATGTAAAATATTTAATTTTTTCACCGAGTATTAAAAATTACGAAAATGTGGAGAAAGGAATCATTGCTTATATGATTCTTATAGCTTATCCCATATGAGGCATAATTTTACAAAACAGTCTCGTTGACGCGTAAATTACTCGTTGCCTAGACAACGTGCACGTCTCTATATAAGTTTATATCAAAGTATATATCAAATATATGCTGATGTATGTAATATATATTTTATTAATTTAATGTGTTTCTAATCAATTATTATAAAAAATATTCGCTTACTGCATTTCTCTTCATAAAAATTTTAAAACAATGCGAAATTTACATCTCGATTCACAATATTTTTCGTAAAAACGGACCTACAGCTTCCTTTTTCCAATACAACAATGTTTTCGTTATGACAGTGCGCTATTGTTGCCACCACGTACCACCACCACCACCACAACCATATATTATTTGCACTAGCAATATAACTTTCGTTCTTACATAAGTACTGTATAATTTGGTACATCATTAAAATAGATTTAATTGTGATTTCAAAATGTAAATTCGTTATTAACATCTTTCGTAACGCTGTCCCGAGCTCGCGTCTTGTTATCTTTGCATATATTTCAAATTATTTTTAATTTTTGCTACACGTTTCTTACGTAGCTTAATGAGTGTCGTGACTGTATGAATGTGTGTGCAATATGGATGTCCACACACGTTCCAAGCGTGAATAAGTTGATATGTCGGAAATGCGTACTTTTGAGGACTTTTTTAAATTAAAGCATTATCTCTTAATTCGGTTATTAATATTTTTTATTTGAAAGTGTTTGGTTGCATGATTTTTTGTTGATTTGTTGATTTATCCGGTCTATAAATAAGAGACAAGTGATTATACAAATAAGTATAATGGTATAGTTTTGCGTTTTTCTTCTATAATGGAATAGTCAGAGGAAATTGGTGTTAAGATTTCCGCCCTAAGTCGAGACACTGCGTGCTTATTCCCTTTGTCTACCCCGCCAGAGATAAAGCGTGAAATTATAAATAATAAATAGGGGATATAAAAAACCTCTCAAAAAGATTAGAAAAGCAATAACACTTTCTACTAACAATATACTTTCTATATTTATATTTACTTTTAAATAATTGAAAGGTAATTGAGCTTGTATTAGAATTCAAGTAGCGTCAAAGACGAAACGAGAGGAGATCGAGTGAATGGCTATTTTACCCCAAAACACTTGTTTTACTTCATCTGTGTATTCCACATGCGCCGGACCGAGCACGTGACGCTCCGACAGACAACTTTCGAGTAATATGCATATATATGTATTTATTATACATAATTTGTAGACCATATTAATGTGTAATCTATAAATGAGGTCATTGTGGCGCAATGGGACAGGGTTCGATTCCCACTGGGGGAAATGTACGTTTAAAATGTATGTTTAAATGTTTTTTGTTTAGCTAATTCGGTAGGATATTGCGCGGTATTGAATTATGCCACTTAATACGCAATGTCCCGAACTTAGGTGGAAAGTGGAGAACAGAGTGTCTCTACACTAGTTTCTTGCGGCAGCTATCCTGCTATGTGGAAAAGTGATGCTGATAAAAGAAATATGTCTAAATTTAATAAAATGTAATGACCGAATCAATCAAAAAATAAAATATCATGTCAGAATCTGCAACTCTACTATATTTTTTTATTATAAAAATCATGCAAATTTCAGAAAATACTATCAATGATAATTAATACTCTAGAACAAGCCATTATTAATAAAAAATAAATAATTTCCAGTTAATACCAAATAACTTTAATTTTAACTTATTTTATCGAAATGACTTCAAATTCTCCACAACCCGGGAATCGAATTTAGAACCTTTTAGTAAAAGCAATGAGGCAATTAACTCAACTTTTATAAGTAATATGAAAGCGTAGAAAATGTAATGTTTGCTTAGTATAAGAGGAAAAATATTAAAAGGAATATTTTTGTATAATTAATGTGGAGTTTTCAGAAAATGTAACATTAAAGAAGCGACTTCGTGGAACTACCAAAGTCGGAAACTATGAAATTCTGGAAACTGAGCTCACATTTCTACAACGTTATATATTTAAGAGCATTTAAATTTCAACTAAATGCTAGCTTAGGTTTCCTCTGAAGTTTGAAAAATATTTTACGTTGTTATGTTCTTTCTCTTATATATGGATACTATTTCTAGAGTCTTAATGGCGCAGTGGGTAGTTATTATAATTTATTTTCATTTTTTTGCCCTGGTGAGATAAAGTTTTTTTTTTTAACTTTATCCCGCATAAGAGAACCTAGTGTTAAGACACTTCATTCTCCATTCTCTTTCTTGAGATAAAGTGAGGGGTTAAATTCTGCCAGTAAACGACGTGATGCAAAAATTCGGGGGGAGAGTGGAGAACGGACACTCTTAACATTTTTCCTGTCGACGTTCTTCTTGTCTACCTTGCTTTACATATAAGAAAAAGTATTAAGCAGTACAAGAAAAATATCAAAACACTGCTATGGTTCAGTTAGTTGGGATTTCATTTTCACATGTGAAAATCCTTATTATAAAGAATACTTTTGTGTAAGAGTAGACTTGTAGATTTTCGTCTAATCACATAATTTTTTTGTGGAAATTAATTATCTGATTCATGATTCCAGAAAGAATTACAGATCTGCCACATCAACAATTTAAAGTTAAGATTAAGAATATATTATTGAAAAAAGTATATTATTCCGTTCAAGAATACTATAATGATGTCAATGTGTGGAATTAAATGCTGTTGACGCTCACTCGGGAGGCTCATCATAGTTGTATATTTATTGTAAAAAAAATATTTGGAAAGAGCAACTGTTGAGCTTCTTGCCGGCTCTTCTCAGCAGCACTGCCTTCCGAGCCGGTGGTAGCTTCCGTTAGGACTGACACGACTGACACCTTTGTAAATTGACAATTCAATGAGCTTGTACTAGTAGCCTACTTAAATAAAGAATATTTTTGATTTCCATCCCATTACAATAGATATACGTGAATGGTATATTGTTTTTATTTTCAACTTCACGTAAATTAAGGTATACTTATACATATATCTAGTGTCAAGTTACTCTGTTCTCGTTTTTCTTCTCAAGGCACTGCGTATTAAATGACAAAACTTAACTCAAACTCGGAATTCAAAAGCAATAATGCCTACAATCAAAGGCTGTACACTACATCACGACCGCCTCATATGATGGGTTACGATGATATATTATTGTTATTAGAAAATTTCCATTCATTGTAAGAAAATTCGCAAACGAGTCACGGCTACAGACGGAGACGCTGTCGGGAAACACAGCCAGCTTATTATTGCATGCAAATTTTATTGCCTCCCACTATTCGCGAGAGCACAGTTCTCTTCGCTACATTACCTTTGCTGTCTTAAAATGGATCCTGCATTTAGAACACTGAACAAGTTTAAAAAAAGTGGACATTTTAAAATTCAACGTTTTGTAAAGCTTAATATTTTATATACAATATTTTAAAATAATTCTATCATATTTTTGTGTACTCAATTCGGCGGAAAGTGGAGAATGGAGTGTCTTAGCACTAGGTTCTCAGGTTCTTTCTGAATATCCTGCTATGTGCGGGATACAGCGTGAAGCAAAAAAATTATTTTTGTGCTTAAGAGTCAATTGAGGAATATTCTCAATTGTAAATATTTCTTGGTTTTATCCAATGTTTATTAGATTCGCACGGCGAAATTAAAGGGTTGTTTGTCGAACTTTCTTTGCATGAACTATAAAATGCAAAAACTCGTTTTTACCCGTTCCCGTAGGAATTTTGATATTCTGTTTTACTGTTCCAGTCCACATGTAAACCTGCCTTGCAAATAAAACGAAACAATACAGAGAACAAGAATAAAATATTAAATAAATTCATACCAATTTATTTTATCTTACATATTATTTATAAAAGATATAAAAAATAATATACACATAATAAGTAACAGCAATCAACCATTTATGATACAACACCAGATTTCATTAGTTCCAGGCGCTCTCATTACAAAACCATTATTTCTATCCCACGCTTTAAGTTAACGTTTAGACGATATTAAACGCTGTTTCACGGCATTCATCTCACAATGTTATCAGAGATTAAGCTAAATATAAGTGTTGTAAATTGTATTTGCACAATATACGTTACAATGTACAGAACAATACGTAGTGGCGGTGGCCATTGTGGGTCGTTCCCGTGTGGTTTTATTGTCTCCTGTCTGCTTGATCTTTTGATCCCTGCTTTACTACTACGGATTCAGGGTGGCCAGTTGTTTATATGAATATTCAGACTTGCACTTAATCCGGCTACAAATTTAGAGTTAAGACACTTCGATTTCACTTCATTGAACTGAACCACACTGGGGGTAATACAGATTGATCAGTCCCAACGGAGCCACCCATTGAAGGGCAAGTAGAGGAAATATAATTTAAAGATGAAATATCTCCAGTGGAAATAGATTACAATATTGTTAAATTTTAAGGCATATTATATGTCGGAGAAGCGAAACAACTCTTAAAGATAAGTCACTTACTGCCTCCTTTGTTTTTATAAAATGTTGTGTTCAATTGTACGTGTATTAGGTTTAAATTAATCCATCCGTCTGAATCCCACACAATATTTATTATCATAAAATGCGAAACCTTCTGACACCTACTAATAGATCCCAGCCCATTCTAAACTATCATCATTTACTCATTACTCAGTTCGCCCAGTTAAAAGAAGTCTAATTTTATGTTCCACTCATCATCCTGTTTTATCTAATTGACAAAAACAAACTGCCAGTTGCCATAATGTTCCCAAAAAGATATATAAATTTCCTCAATTATTTGCAACAAGAGATTTAGCATAGCGCAGTGGACATCCACTATAAAACGCGATTAATTGGTGAATTCGCCCCATTTGGGGTAAGGGCCTCATTAATTATTTTAATTTATTTACTCGTGTAAGACAAAGTGCAGCGTTGAGTTCAACCTAACATAATGTCTTAATACATACATAGCTTCACGTTGTATCCCGAATATAGCAGGGTAGGCAGAGGCAACTTAGTGTTAAGACACTCTGTTCCCACTCTCTGAATTGAGGCATAGCGTGCTTGAATAGCGGAACTCAATACCGCGCTTAGCCTTGTTACTAAACCCAGGAAATTAAAATCTGGATTTCTAGAGTGAGAATCGAACCCACAACCTGCCGTTTACAGTCGCACGATTGTGCTCTGCGCCAATGACAGGCGTTCTATAATAAATGCGACTTAGGAATTGCAAGTGGAAATTATAAAACAGAGACTTGACACTGAGGATCTAACTACCGTAGTGTGAGGAAAAAAAGGGTGAAGCTAAGATTAAAAAATGTAAATCAACAAAAAAGCATTCCATTGACACTAAATACATTTGACACGTCATACAATTTCTCACGGGTTCATTACCGAGCGCGCATTAGGAAGCAATAACCGCGAATGTGTCGCGAGCACAAAGCCGCTTTCCAATAACATCTCGTGTCGTGCTTCCTCGGGTTGCGTCAGAGGTCATTTATTACGAGGATGCCACAAAAGTTACCAAAAAAATTTAAATATACATTAGTCGTGATGGCGGTTTCACTTTTTTAAATGTGCGAAATTATTATTTTATGTATTTTTAATTGTTTGTGTGTAATAAAGTTTATAATGTAGTAATTTTCAGACACTATCATGCAGTTGACTGTGGTCAGAGTCCTTCACTAGGGGTAGAGTCCTTCACTAAGCAAATTAATTTTGTTAAGATAATATGCGGTGTTTAAAAATGAACAGAGATGAAGAAAGGAACAAATAAATTTTGATAGCAATAAGGATCTTTTTATGGACTTTGTGTTAAAAATGATAACCTACTTTCATATAAAAAATTCTTTCGAAGTGAATATATACATAATATTCCCATAAAGTTTGGAATGTAAAATAAATTTATTGTTTAACTTATTTAAATTCTCTTTATTTCAAATTTTGACCATTCGCAAGTCTTCTCTGTCATGTGTAGCATAAACAGTAAAACTATAATAGTGTACTTTATAAGGACAAAATTTATATTTCAAAAGTTTTATCTGTACAAAATAGGTTTTGTAGTCTGAAAAAATGTAATGAAAAAATCGGGGAACGGAATGTCTTAACACTAGGTTCTCGGGTTCTCTCTGCCTATCCTGCTAAATTCGGGATACATTTGGCGTGAAGTTAAAAAAATATATAGTGTCAATTCACTCCGTTCTCTGTTTTCTGCCCGAAATCGTGCCATTGCATCTTGAGATGCAATGGTACGACACGATTTCGGGCAGACACTCAAGTGTCGGAACTCAACGACGCCTTTTCTCTTACCAGAGCGAAGTAATAAAATTAATTAAGTATAATCATTATAACAAACAAGAAACATTTATCAAAATGAGATTTGAACTTAATATTGCCGTTGTAATATATGAGAAAATATTTTAATTTAATACATAACCATACATTACATAACGAAAATCACGCGCACGGGAAAGTAAAAGTGACGACGCTAGATCTAACGAGTTCTACATCGATGCTTTTGTTACTTATTTTAAATACTTATCCATACTAAAGCAGTAAGGTATGTTATATTTTCTTGCATATACTACATTGATTTTTATTTAGCTTAATTAATTCTTCGTCTGGTTTCATATGCGTTAAATTTGTTTGGCAAATCTTAGTTGTGAAAATTAATTTTCTTATTAAGAATGTATTTTGTTTGTACGACTCTTAAATCGAACCGGTTACCACCGCATATTAAGACCGATGAGGATAGGATACTAATTTGAGTAGAGTTGACAGTATCTACACATTATATATTCAATTTTTACTTATAAAGATATATTCTATTGGCTAGCGGAATTTATCGTTCAGGTGAATACTTTTATTGTACAAGTACTAATTCAAATATGTCTATAAATCTAAGTAAAATGTTTGCGTTACTCAGTAATTAATAGACAATATACTGGGGGAGCTACCGGCCATAGAATCTTGGAATTTGGCATGTAACATTTAGGATGGGAGATAAGAAAGAAAAAAGAGGATTTCTCGAAATTTCCATAAACCCGGGAAATGCGGAATTTTAGGTTTTATTGCAAACGAAGTCACGGTATACAGCTAGTTATATTATATAATGGCTTTAGATGAAGATCGATACATAATATTCAGAAATACAAAAGCTAATGGATACTCTACAATTGAACAATAGTTCTAGTTACGTTGTGATGTCATTTTAAATATGAACTTTGGCCGAAAGCTTTTTCTCTCACGACTTATCCATCAGATGTCTAATAAACTTTTATTTTTGAGAACAAAGATAAGGCCGACATGACCCTACCAATATTATAAATGCGAAAGTTTATGAGGATGGATGTTTGTTACTCTTTCATCCAAAAACTACTGAACGGATCTAGATGTATCTTTATAGTAATATAACTTACATATTGGAACAACACATAGGCTACAGCCATATATATTGTGTTATTAGACCATAATACGAGGATAAGTACCCAGTATAGTTTAAATTATTAAATAATTTAAATAAGAAAATTTGAGGCTCTTGGTTTAAGAATTCCTTGTTTTAAGTTCTACTTCTTGCAATGACAATATGGACAGTTAGATTGAACTTGGGATTAATATGAGACTCAGATCTTTTGTTTCAGTTATTTTACAGTTATTATATGTATGGCGGTGAGACCTAGTAAGAATATGAGAATATATTAAATACAAAAATTTGATGACTCTCCTAGAGTTACCAACTAAACGAATAATTACTGGCGTAAAATACTTTATATATACTTAAATGGCGTAAAATGGCGTAAAATAATTTATATTATACTTATTTTTCTATACCTTTACAATATTTATAAACAAAAACAAAAGAGTGCACCGTAAGAGTTCAAAAAAGCACTATTTCATACTTTACACAAACTATTATAATAAAGAAGGTTCCACCTTACTATTCATGATAATATAAATAGCAACTTGACCGGAGTATCCTCCGGACACACCGGAAGCCCAGCTCGGGTATTACCGTAATAGGTGATTAAAAATGTAAAGCTGTACCTGAAAATGAGTTAACTAATTTGTTTTTTTGCTTTAAAAGATTTTAAAAATATCTTATGGAAAGAATAAAATATAGTTTTCTGTACCAAAAACGTACGCTAAACGTAATCGTGGCGCATAGCAGGGTAGGCAGAGAGAACCTGAGAACCTAGTGTTAAGACACTCCGTTCTCTTAATATTTCCGCTTTCCACTTTCCACCGAATTAAGGCATTGCGGTAATTACATGTGAATTATTTTAGCTATTATAAATAAAGCGTCATATTGGATTTGGTCAAACAAAAAATCTTTAGATAATGAGTTTCTGTTAGTCTTCGGCTATTCTTAGCAGAACTGCTTTCCATGGTAGCTTTCTGTACTGACTATACTGACATTTTTATATTACTTGGCAATTCGAAACAGCTTGTGCCTTGAATAAAGAATTTTATGATTTAGATTTAAAGAAATGTAAAAATTTAGTATTTTCATTTCTTGGGTTTGGTAACAAGGCAAAGCGCGGCGTTGAGTTCCGCCACTCAACACGCAATGCCTCAATTCGGCGGAAAGTGGGGAACGGAATTGTTGAAAGAGAATGGAGTGTCTTAACACTAGGTTCTCTGGTTCCCTCTGTCTACCCTGCTATATGCGGGTTACAACGTGAAGTTAAAAAAAAAAAGAAGAAAGTGGACACCATAGTCACTTTGGGTATCTCTGCCTACTTCGCGTTATATTAAAAGGAGGAGGAATACATTATTGTCTTTTTTATAAAGTTCATTATAGATGGTTCATACCTTTTACTATAACACTTTTTATTAACTTTACTTTTATATAACGAACAGTCTTGCGGAAACTCAAATCCTTTGCTTATAAATTACTATCTAATACACACATCATCTGAAGCAAAAACTTCTAGTTCTCATAATCATAACATGATTACACCCGATTTCTCTCGCTTAGATCTTAAACCTACGATCTATTTGCCTTTCAAGATATATACAGTATCTATTACATACAGTAGAAGTAGATATAGTATAATCTTAGTGCCAATAATCTTGACTTTATTAGTAATTTCTTTTGTGCCAAACCGTCGTGGCGCTGTAGAATAGGATCTGTCTGTAAACACGAGTATTCGTAGGTTCGATTCCTACGTGGGGACGATCATATTTTATTTTGTAATTTCCTTCTTGGGAAGACAAAGTATGGCATTGAGTTTCGTTACTGAACCCGATATCTTGACACCTACCCTGCTATGCAAGAAAAAAAGTGAAGTACAAAAAATTAAGTTTGTTGAATTCCGCCCCTCAGCACGCAATGCCTCAATTCGGGGAAAAGTGGGGAACGGAATGTCTTAACACTAGGTTCTCAGGTTCCCTCCACCTACCCTGCCATATGCGGGATACAGCGTGAAACTAAACAAAAAATAAAATGAAGTTTGCTTAAGCTCCAATTTTCTTTTTATTAAATTTCAAAATGACGACACTGTGTAATGACAACGATTTAACTATAGGTTCACTTTGTTATACCGAAAACTAAGTGAAAATTAAACTGCCATTTTGAATTATTTTAGTTTAAATCCATTATTCATATAAATTACATATGTACGTATATGTAAATGCCATGGTGAAGCAATTTGTATGATAGGAACTGTGACTTAATTTGACTAAAACTCATGTCACAGGGAATGAGGACAACCGATATCATTCTTTGAAATCGAGCCTTCAAAGGGTTCTGATATGCATTCAATTATTTAGTCCCTTTGTTTGTCTCGTGTGTTAGATATTGGCATATGATGGTTCTGTTATAGCTAAGTGATATGTCGTGTGAAATGTGAGGCTACTATGGAAGTTTGGCGACTGCTCTAATAAATTACACTTTTAATTTTGGTTGTAAAAAATATTTATATAATCATTTCCATTTATTCGCCCTGGTAAGACAAAGTGCGGCGTTGAGCTCTGTTATTTAAGACGAAATATCTAGACATAAGACTTTCTCTTTCGAGAAATAATCTTAGGTTAAAAAATAAACTAATAAAAATTCTTTTAAAACGCAAGCATGAAAAGATAAACACACAATCGGTGCCAAATAGAATTCGAACCCGTAAAGTGCAGTCGTAGTTAATAACCACTCAGCCACTATATGTACCTTAACATGGATGTAATTTTTGCAATGACATTGTTATGTAAATATTACTGTTGCATTGTGAAGGTCGGTAAAATTTATATAGAGTATGTCTGAGATTTTTGACTTTCGTACCTTTTTCATATTTTACATAAAACTAAGCGGATAAATCAAGTCATAGATGACACTATCAGTTCTTTCTCTGGCCATGAATTATCGTAAAGCGTTTGATATTTAAGGATTGAAAATATTTATTCAATATATTCATAAATATTTTAAAATTAAAAACGATGCGATTGCGATTATGCCGGTCTAAATAGTCTAAATTAGAATAAAATAGCGCAGTACATATTTATAGTTATAATTAGACATTATAGTAATGTAATTGGTGCAGGCTTAGCGGAATGCGAGGTTAAATACCGCTATTGTAAAAAACCTACAAGAATTTAACGTAGATCGATAAGAACGTATGGTTTAATTGATTGGAGCGCTTGGATGCCATCTAAGAGATACAGGTTCGAATCCCGCTACGTTGAAATTTTTGTACGATTTCTAAAACATTTTCTTATCCTGAATGTGTAAAGTTCTCGCTGTATCTCGCACAAACAAGGTAGGTAAAGGAAAGCTAAGAACTTAGTGTCAAGACACTCCGTTCTATTAAGTTTTCTGTTCCCCATGTAATTATTTTAAAAAATATTATATCAGTACACGACAAGGCTTACAGGAAGCGACGCCACATATTACAAAATCCTCTCATTAAAATTAATTATGTTAATTTCACGGTATAAACAATGCGCGTGCAACAAAAGTACCGTGAAAGCATTTATTTGACGTGACAAATGTAACGTAATGCGTACGTATTGTTGGTTTTCACGTAGGAGTTACGTGAATTAGCTTTGTTCATTCTGGATTAGAAAAGTACTAAGACTTTTAGCTTATTATATCTCTCTTGTACGCTCATAGAGAAAATCTGGTGTTAAGACACTCCGTTCTCCATTTCATTTAGAGACATAGACGACAAGTTTAGTGACGGAACTCAATGTCGTACTGTCTCTTGCTAGAGTAAGGAAATGAAAATTTAATAAACAAAAATGTATGTGTGCGTGAAATCCACATACCAGTTAAGCTTCAAAATAATAGCCTACACGAGATTGAGATGAATATCAGAAGTATTTTGATATTTTTTATTGCTATATTTTTTTAAGGAACTTATACAATCATTACCCCGACAGGGAATCGAACTCACATTGTATGTAAGCATATTGCCATTAGGTTCTCTGCCTACCGACCTAAACGAGGAAAAGCTTACGCTTTATCTAGTTTTTTAGCTGTATATTAGTATACATAGATAATAAAATTCTGATATTTGCAGGTTTGAATCCCGCTTCGTGCAAAATGCTTACAATTAGTTCTGTAGATGTATTTGTTTAGTATAGTTCCGCGGTCGCGGTCGTTGTCGGTGACGGTGTCAGTCGCAGGTTGCGTCACGCGGAAACGGCCTTGACCCTCTTGTAGCTTTCTATTTACATATTACATCTTGTAAGTTCACTTCGTTAATGTATGTACATTTTTTGTTTTCACTGAACATGAATTGTAGATGATTTGGAAAGAATTTTCGAAAGTCAAAAGTAGACTAAAGTTCGCGAAATTTTTATTTCACTGGAGGCAGACTGTTGTGGATTCACGTTCTTTCCCGCATAGTAGGGAGTCAGAGAAATCCTAGTGTCTGGATTCTTTACCCATAATATAGACATTACGTGTTGAGAGGCAGAACTGAACGCCGCGCCTTGTTTTACCAGATGTGGAAAATGAAAATCGTCACCATGAGTGAAAATCGATTAATAGTCGTTAAGAATTCTTTATTTCTAGGGTTAATTAGATCTAGGAGTGATCAGCTTATTTTTATTTCTTGCATTTATACCGTGTCTTTCACTGTTCTTTAAATGACGAAATAACCTAAATCGAGTATTTTCAGATACAAAACATTTAGATACTTATTATAAAAACAGAATTTGCAGATGACACTCAAACTTACAATACCTGTCATAAATAAATTCACATTTTCAATTTATCAACTTATTCACGGTATTGATGATATTCACAAGAAATTACAATTTTTTATGTTTCAACTATAAAAACTATAAAGAAATTTTGCCTCTATTATAATCCCATAGTAATTTATCTATCGATATTGACTATTAGACTAATTAATGACATAAGAGCGTTCAAAGTTCATACGTCATGTACTTTTGTAGACTTCTTAACGAATGTTGCTTTACTTTCATTATATAACGCCTCGTGACCAAATAATAGGCAGAGTAATGATAAAATCTAAATGTCAATGATCATTACACTTGAAACATAAAAGTTTCACGCTTTTTATTTTTTATTTAGGTTCAAGTCATTACGACATGTATTATAATATGATTTTGCGAAATTTCGACACTTTGCGTAACTTTGTGATAAGAGATATTAAATTAAATTATTTGTGGATGTTTTAGTAAACGGAAATACAATTTCATTTTTTATTTTCTGAACTCTTTCTCAATAAATTAACATACTGTACTTAAAAGATACATAGCGATTACTCTATTCTGCGATGTTGCGAACATTAAGAAATAAATTACAAGTGGTTAGCCATATTTTTAGGTATGTAAAACTAAATTCGCTAGCGCATGGATTTACTGTGCGGGTGTCGGTCCATTGGAAGACAGGAGTTTGGAACAGTGCCTGAAATTTGTTATCTAAGTATAGTCTTCATTTTTTAGTCTCTAAACCTAATTAAGCCGAAAATATTAGTTATGTGAACGAACGAGGTGAACGGAGTGTCTTGACACCAGGATCTCTCTGACCCTGCTATACGGTATAAAGCGTGAGCTGCCTGATATTAATTAAATAAAAACAAATACTAGAATGGGATTAGAACCAACTACCTTCAAGTTCCATAGACACATGACCACTGAGTCACTATAGAGCTTATTTAACAAGTAGTTAATTTCCACTAGAGCAAATTGATTAACAAATAACAATAACGAATGCGCAATAAATATTTAACTTTTAATAAATATTAAACGTAAAAGCCTTTACGCTAATGGAAAAGCACCGCTGATTGCTATTTCAATACAACGTATATTTATATGTTTATTTATAATGGTTTATCATTATGTGATTGTAAAATATGGAAATTTGTTTAAATATTGTAATATTTTGATGAAAGTAAACAATTTTTTATTTTAAAATTATAATTAACGAGATAGATTGAGAAGAGAGAAGTTATATAGTTATAGATAATCTACTGTTGAGGTGTCCAATCCATAATTGAAACATTGCGTGTTAAATGACGGTACTCAACACCGCGCTTCATCCTGTGAAAGCAGGAAGAAAAGAACGAAATATAACTATTCCCCTTAATGAGAATCAAATACATAACCATTATGCTTATAATAAGACGTCACACTGCGTCATAATTGAACGTATCTACTAAAGTAAACTTGAAATCCTGGTAAAAGTCCTCTAAGTTGACCTCAAGTATTTGGTTTTAATGTTACACCTAAGCTAACATTCACGCCTGTCGTGGCGCAGAGACACAAGCGTGCGACTGTAAATGCGACAGGTTGTGGGTTCGATCCCCACTCCAGGAAATGTAAAATTTAGTATTTTCATTTCTTGGGTTTGGTAACAAGACAAAGCGCGGCGTTAAGTTCCGCCACTCAACACGCAATGCCTCAATTCGGCGGAAAGTGGGGAACGGAATTGTTGAAAGAGAATGGAGTGTCTTAACACTAGGTTCTCTGGTTCCCTCTGCCTACCCTGCTATATGCGGGATACAACGTGAAGTTAAAAAAGAACAATAAAAAAACCTAAGCTAAACAATGTTTCTAAGCAACCCCAGTGGCACGCGTCGCGAGTAAGGTTCGTGACGTAACTCCGCGGTGACGCAACGACTCGCGACGCGGTCGCACCGAGTGTAAACTGTTAGATCTTCTTATTATAACATGCTTTATAGTGAAATTTAAGTAACAGATACATAGTAATTGACCTTTCTTTTAAGTATGTTTACATTCGATTACTTATCAGGTTTTTTTTATTATAAAAGTATATTTTTCATATTTATGAGCATTCTATGGATACGAAACTCATTCGAAATTCATTCTTTATACGCACATTAACACTGTCTTCCATTGTCCAAGTTTCTCTTTCTACCTAACCAAATTTGAAAAGATTTTGCTAATATCGCCTTCGCAATTCGTGGTAGAAATTAATTGATAATAGTTCTAACCAAGCCGCTACATTTTTAAAATATTAAAGATTTCATGTAAAAAATTGGACGCAGCAAGATTCAAACGTCATATACTTAAGGCAATTGTGGCGTAGTGGAATAGCGTCTGACTGTAAACGTGATGTTTGTGGGTTTTATCCGTACTACGGGGATAATTTTTTTTTTCACTTTCTCACTCTGGTAAGACAAGCATAGTTCTATGTTCCGCTTAATACACAATGATTCGAATTTAGGCGGAGTGTTTTGACACTAGCTTCCCTTAGACTATCTCACGCTATGTGGAAGAAAGAAAAAAGGGTCTCGTACAAACGGTCCTTAAATTGGTGTATTGTTGTGAACAGAATGACTTACAATTCGATGCTAGATTCCTTCTACTTAATTTACAAAAACGTGGAAAATACGTCAAGAAATATTTAAATAAAAAGTTCTTGTCTACAAGTATTTAGTATGTAATAAAGCACTCTAAATTCATTTATCACTCAAACTTAAACTCCTGTGACTTTGGCTATTTTTGTTCAAGAACTCCAATAGTAGTCTGCATCGCGTTATAAATATTTATGACGATCACTCGATACGACCTGAGCATGATATCTCGCGTCCTTTGCATAAACGTTTGTTTTAGAATATATATTACTAGCTGTTTCTTGCGACTTCGCTCCATTTTTTTCCTGTTTTCGTTCGAATTTCGAAGTCTCTTAGTACTCTCCTATTATCCCCAAGGAGACTACATGCCAATTTTCAGATTTCTTTTGCCAGGAGTTTCACCTGTACGTTGTCTGTCAGTCACTTAGTACCACAAGCGTTTTATATATATAAAAAAAAAAAATAACAAAAAGTTGTTAATTCATTAAATATTTGGATAGAGAGACACTACGCTGCGTTATATATTATGAGACCGGAAAGACGATCGAACCAACAACCATTTGGGTTTACAATCGAACGCTAACCCACTGCGCCAAGATGGTCTTAAATTATTTGATACATTGACACTTCTACGAATGGAAATCGAACTTACTAGCAATTTACGCACCATAACTTCGCTGAGGCGACGTATATCTTATTTTTAATATAATAAACACAAATGATGAAGCCATTTCACGCTCATTCTACTAAATGTAAGACAAAACCATGTGACATAAGCGTGGAGCTCTCGTTTTCTCGTGGTTCGCGTAAACTAGAATTCACATTGTTTCTAACGATAAGTGAAAAAAAGAAAAAAGTACTTATGTCGAAATACGATATGTATTTCTGTAGAAATGCTCATTATATTGCGAATATTTGAATATAATATAATTGATATGTATACTGCTGCAAGCTTTATTCCGTGTAGTGGGTTGTCAGAGGGAGAGAGGGGTTGCCTAGTGTCAAGACACTCCGTTCTCTGTTTATTTCTCCGTCCAATTTGAAGACATTCTGTTTTAAGTAGCTTACTCAACACCCCACTTACCAGAGGGGATAAATATTTTTTATTATAAATAAATACTTTTTGTATTGGATAATGAGTGATTTTTTATTTACCCTACTCTACGCACTAATAAAATAAACCTAATTTAAAAAAATGTATATGCAAGTTCACTATCAACCTAATCACTTGTGGAGCGGATATTTAATTTGTGTCCGACACTTTGTTCGTGAAATTTAATTTTTTTGTATATACCTTCAAAAATACTAACAAACTAAATGTTAAGCCCCCTATATTTTGTAGTTTCGATTGTACTACACTAACTAGACCAATTTTTTTTATATTCCCGTAGTAATTCAATAAACCCTCTCCTTGTCCTGTCTCAAACTTTCCAAAGAACCCTCTTGCCAAATTTTAGCTACGTGCTTACGTATAGTTTAAATTTAGGCTTAGCGAAAATAATTTTTATAACAAATTATATACTAATAAATAAATATGTATAAAGATAAAAAAAAAGTAATTGCCTATTCAATTTAAATGAAAAAACAGTGAAAACAATATTTACACAACGTAAAACACAATTCATACAAACGCAAACTCATATCACTTTCGTTTGAAGAAAAGCTAAATAACAATGGCGCAGTGGGACAGATTCTCACTGGTTTAGGGTTCAATCCCTACTACGCGAAAATGATTATATTTAATTGTGTTCATTTTGCCGCTCTAGTAAGACAAAGTGCGGCGTTGAGTTCCGCTAATAACCACATGTCTCAATTATCGGTTTTTTCGGTTTCAGTGTCTTCACACTAGGTTCTCTTTCAATATTCAACTCTCTGCGTGAAATAGCGTGAAGTAACTATTACGCAAACTGGTTTAGTGACTAATTATTATCTAAAAAACGTATAATTAGTATAAAATAACGAAAGTCCGCCCGCATTTGATGCAATTTTAGATTTTAACTAGAAAGTTTAGTTTCCGGTTCGCTGTCCTTGACATGTGTATGCTGTACATGGTAATTACACAATTATACCAGATATTGTGTTCATTTCTTTGTGATTCTTTTTAAGGAATCATAAGTTTAGTGAACACATTCTCCGTTATAATATATAAGCAGTGTTTGATGCTAACCTGCTAATATTATAAAGTGAATATCGATGTTTGTTTGTCTTTCGCTCCTAAACTACTAAACCAATTTAAATTAAGCTCTACAGTACATATATTCGTATAATATAGCTTGTACATTAGAATTACAAATATGCCACAATTCATAAAGACTGTGTAATTGGATCATAACATAAAGATAAGTATCTAGTAATAAAATAAAATGATCAAAAATTATTATCCTATTTAACATCAGTCGTGGCGCAGAGGCATAAGTGTCCGACTGTAAAGCGACAGGTTGTGGGTTCGATTCCCACTCCAGGAAATGAAGTATTTTCATTTTCTGGGTTTGGTAACAGGCAAAGCGTAAAGTTCCGCCACTCAACATGCAATGCCTCAATCTGGCGGAAAGTGGGGAACGGATTTGTTGAAAGAGAACGAAGTGTCTTAACACTAGGTTCTCAGGTTCCCTCTGCCTACCCTGCTATATGCGGGATACAGCGTGAAGTTAAAAAAAAAAAAAATTATAATTTTTTTTTGAGATTTTATCATAACATGTCAAAGTAACATTATGAGTGATAATTTTAACTGAATTAGTTTAAAGCTATACATAAACATAATGTTTTTTGTAAAAAATAAATGATACTATTGAATTACAGTAAAATAGTCATAATATATGTTTTTTTTTTTAACTTCACGCTGTATCCCGCATATAGCGGGGTAGGCAGAGGGAACCTGAGAACCTAGTGTTAAGACACTCCATTCTCTTTCAACATTTCCGTTCCGTTCCCCACTTTCCGCCAAATTGAGGCATTGTGTGTTGAGTGGCGGACCTCAACGCCGCCCAACGCTTTGCCTTGTTACCAAATCCAAGAAATGAAAATACTAAATTTTATATTTCCTGGAGTGGAAATCGAACCCACAACCTGTCGCGCTTACAGTCGCACGCTTGTGCCTCTGCGCCACGACAGGCGTTATAATATATGTAATATATGCAAATATAAATTCGTTTCTACACGTAAGTATCATAAAGTTAAAGTTAGGTAGGTTTTATTAACTCCTTTCTCTAAGTTTATTTAAAAAAAAATGCGTATTGGAACCTATGACCATCTCATGTAAATAATATGATTGTAACTTACCATTAAACGTAAGTGTGCCATCTTGTAGCAGCTAGACTTCTGAAAATAAATGGATATTTATTAAAGAGTGATAAAAAACTACTAGATTAAATACTTAGAAAATAACAAGTATAATATGATGCATCTAGAAAATAACGCATGGCTTAGCAGTCAGGCGCTTGGACAGTTTCCTAAAGGCGCGGGTTCGAATCCCGATGCGGTCAAATTTTGTAACGTTTTCTAAAAAATAAATGGTGTTCGTGACCTAAGTGTGATTAATACTATTAAAATATCAGAAATAAATATAATGTATTTTATTTTATTATCACGCCTCCTCCCGTCCGTCCGTATATTATAGAAACAAATGAGTCAACGAAGATTCATCATTTGCCTGAGCGGAAATCGAATCTAATACTATTGCGCGTCAGTCATGAGCTAGACAACAATGTAATCAGCTTTAAAATAATATAAATGAGGCCATCACACAGTGGCACAGTGGGATCTCTTGAGACTGTGGGTAACGTAATTATTGGTCGTGGCTTCGATTTTCATTAGGGGAATGATTATTTTTAAATTGTTTTCATTTCTGAGTTCTAGTGAGTTAAAGCGCGGCGTTAAGTGTTTCTAGTCAACACGTAATGTCTTGAATTCGGGTGAAAAGCGGCGATCGGGATATCTTGACATTAGGTTCTATCTATTTTGCCATATGAGATAAATCGTGAAGCAGCTTTTTATAAATATTAATATAGGGTGTCCCAAAATTAACGCAAGATTTGAATTAAATAGAAAATGCCATTTTAGTCTTTTAATAGCGAATGAATAATGAATATAATAGCAAATGGCGGCAAAGTCAAATCTTACGTTAATTTTGGGACACCTTTGTTACATAAATAATAATACATAATATCCTAAAATGTAAGTCAAGCTTATTTTAACTTTGCAGAAATGAAACCAACAATTATTTTTGCGGTTTGAAACCAACAATTGTGTTACGAATTCAAATTATACGAATTAAAAATTACATTGAGTTTTGTTTATTGTAGAAATAGCTAAAGGGCGGAGAGTAGAGAGACGTGATGTGAGATTTAATTTTAAGCATATATATATAAATTATCTGTATTTTCCTCTTATGAAATTAGTGTAAAAAAATTGTAAACGTCAATTCTTTATATTATATTTTAACAATTATTATTGTGTCTATTTTAATATCTATTAAAATCAATATATTAAAATTTTAATAGCTAATAATTTAATCAACTAACTTACCAAAATAAATTTGTATCCAAAAAGCACAGTACACAAAACTAAGTGTCTACGGTTAAGATATAGCCGCGAGTCCGCGTGCACTGTGCGTGACGCTGGCGCATCTTCCCTTTATATAAAAACCCCCACTTTCATCTCAACATTTGATACAAATAATATTTAACGCTGAAATTCGTAATAAAATATTATGGATTTATAGTATTTTTGTCATGTAATACCGAATTATATTACTTGATTTGGAATTACATATCAAATTTTATATTTTATGTGGCAACGTGTTATGTTTTCAAGTATCTATATTGTTAAATTAAGCAATGTATGTATGGTAGAAATAAAAAAAAATGTTACTTGTACTATCAGATAAACATCTGATTAATATGTTGGTGCAGGTTCGAATTCCGGATAGAGCATTTGTATTTAAAATAGTTTTTTTGTTGTTTTCAATAAAAAAAATTGGCGTTATGTTCGGAAATACTTTAAACACATTATATCTTAACATAGGATTTTGTGATAGATATGCTAATTTTATGGTAGCATGTAACATACAGATCCTTTAATTAGTTAGTTAGTTCATTAAAATAAGTTATCGTGGCGCAGTAGGATTATGTTTGAGTGTAAACGCGATAGGGGTTCGATTTTCACTATGAGGACTGACTTTGACTGACTGATTTTCTTGTAAGACAAAGTGCGGCGTTGAGTTCCGATACTGACCACACAACGTCTGGATTCTCAGTAATGCGATTAAAAGCGTAACGTTGCAAATAAAAAGGTTTTTCTTTATGAAATTCTTAGACTAAGAACTTGCGAGTCAAGCAGTATTTGAATTAAAAACTAACACAGTAGGTACATTCTAATACTTTCGAATTATGTCATGACATCCTTAGACTATAAATGTAAAAAATACTTTGTCTACAGGTCACAAGTTCTAATTCCTTTACATTTAAATTTTTTTTAACGCCTGTCGTGGCGCAGAGGCACAAGCGTGCGACTGCAAACGCGACAGGTTAGGGGTTCGATTCCTACTCCAGGAAATGAAAAGTTCCATTTCCTGGGTTTGGTAACAAGGCAAAGCGCGGCGTTGAGTTCCGCCACTCAGCACGCAATGCCTCAATTCGGCGGAAAGTGGGGAACGGAGTGTCTTAACACTAGGTTCCCTCTGCCTACCCTGCTATATGCGGGACACAGCGTGAAGCTATGTATGTATATTTTTAATTTTTTCTAACTTATTACTAGATTTCATTTAAATTACAGTATTTTATTTTATTGTTATTTTAATAACCCAGCTCGCGCCACACGACGTCGTCTATTATATATAATTATACCAAATTATACACACTCCATATATTGATATATCATAAATAATTATTTTTATAATTTTTATAAGGAAAATAAAAAAAATATATATTTTCAATTTCAAGAACATCATTAATTTACATCCGCATTACGGTTCCTCGGGCATAGACGTGGGCTTTTCCTACAATTTTTTTGATTGGGTAAATTTTTATCTCTGGAATAAGAATTCCTAGATTTCACTACTTCAATTTAAATTTAGCTGGAAATGAGAAAATGTAAGAATTTTTATTGTCATAATAATTATTGAAATAATAATCTTTATAAATATAATAACGCCTGTCGTGGCGCAGAGGCGCAAGCGTGCGACTGTAAATGCGACAGGTTGTGGGTTCGATTCCCACTCCAGGAAATGTAAAATTTAGTATTTTCATTTCTTGGGTTTGGTAACAAGGCAAAGCGCGGCGTTGAGTTCCGCAACTCAACACGCAATGCCTCAATTCGGCGGTAAGTGGGGAACGGAATTGTTGAAAGAGAACGGAGTGTCTTAACACTAGGTTCTCGGGGTTCCCTCTGCCTACCCTGCTATATGCGGGATACAGCGTGAAGTTAAAAAAGAAATAAATATAATAAAATCAATATTAATCAGTAAAGTACTTGGAGATAGCGTTTTCGTAACTCTATCCACAATCCCAATCACAAACACAACACATTCCCCAATCTCCAATGCAACAATCATCAGGTCAACTTTTATCTTGACGACAGGAATATAACTACAACCGATACAATTCATTTATAAACTTTTTAATAATATTTTTTACTTAGTATACTATTATTAGTATACTTTTTAATAACACTTATTAACTAAATATAAACTAACTTCACGCTGTATCCCGCATATAGCAGGGTAGGCAGAGGGAACCTGAGAACCTAGTGTTAAGACACTCCGTTCTCTTACAACAATTCCGTTCCCCACTTGCCGAATTGAGGCATAGCGTGCTGAGTGGCGGTACTCAACGCCGCGCTTTGCCTTGTCACCAAACCCAGCTAAAATACTTATAAACTTATTAATTCAATAGAACGGGGTAAGGGATAATAATAATTACTAATAGGTGCCTTTTTCCTAAGGGTTTCGGGACGGGGTATTTATTAAGACCGACTATGTCGTGAAAATGTCGAGAAATATAAATAACGAATATTATAACAGCTTTATGCTTCTTCCCGCAAAATAAGAGAAAACTTAGAGTCAAGACACTCCACTCTTCACTTTCTGCCTTAACTAAAGTTATTGCGTTTTCGTAAAGTAGTTTTTGCTACATGGCAGTGAAACAGTGTTTGACTGTTAGCCATGTGGTCGTGAGTTCGATTCCTTCTCAACGGAATGTGTGTATTTAAATAAAATTGTATTATCTTATTCTGGTAAGACAAATCGCGTCAATAGTCAATACTATTGACACCCAATATGATTTTTCTCGATTTCAGGCAAAAATTGGAGAAAAAATTGAAAACGGAGAGAGTCTAGTTATGCGGAGACAACATAAAGCTGATATTGCATATGCATACTACTTTAATATTACAATAGGTATTTTTTTCATACAATGTGTCAAGAGTTCCTCGCATTGCGTTAACGTTAAAAATCCTACTAAATTGTTATGTACAAGTACAAGTGTAATTATGATACAAAGTAAAAAAAGCAACACTCGCTCCAGTTTGAAGTTGATGGGTGTGCAGATAACCTTCTGCGTGTGAACATTAGGTCAGATAGGATGAGAGGCTGGTCGTCGATTTAGCATTAGTTAAAAAGTTAAGTTAAAAGCATGTAAAAATCTATTAAATGGTGTAACCACAAGGTCGTGGTCGTGGTTGCGTACACCACTAAATGGTCTGATGATTTTTTATCTCTGAGTCTCAGAGGTAAAAGAAAACAAAAAAAAATTGTAGTCATAGTCATTCAACTAGCCGAATAATTCATTGCAAATTCGGATTAATGGAGAACGGAATGTCTTAAAATTAAGTTTTGTCTAGATTTGATGCAAGAGCTGTATGAGAAAAAAACATAATTAGGAAATATATCTTAAATATATAAGATGTCACGATGGTAGTGGGTTCTGCTCTCTTCTCAAACTCCACATCGCGAGTTGAGTTGGGGATCTTTTTGCCAAGCTTTATCCTACAAGAGAGGGGAAATAAAAATAATTTAAATATAACAGTGGGAACCCAACCAACTTCAGGCGAAGGATGTAGTGTCTAGACACTGGGTTCCCTCTGCCTACCCTACACTGCAAGAAAAGGCGCGAGGTTAAAGCGTTATCTGTGCTTTTTTCTTTCTCAGTTATTACCTATTGTTATATCGAAAACAAACAAAAAACTGCCAGAAAAAATAAAAATAATAACATATCTAGATTACAAAGTGCTCAAATTTCCTAAAGAAACTCTACACGTACATTTTTAACAATAGTTCAATATTTTATATAAAAAACTTAAAATTAATATTAGGTTTCAAGTATCTAACGAAGGAAGGTTATTTGGGAAAGGGTAAATGAAGGAATAGAATATTGTGTTTCTCTTTTGTTTAAGGTCATCGTGGAGCAGTGGCACAGCGTTACAATTCTAAAGCGAGTGGTCATGGGTTCGCTATAAGATTAGGGGCATGATCAAATATGAATCAAAATATAACGCCTGTCGTGGCGCAGAGGCACAAGCGTGCGTCTGTAAACGCGACAGGTTGTAGATTCGATTCCCACTCCAAGAAATGTAAAATTTAGTATTTTCATTTCTTGGGTTTGGTTACAAGTCAAAGCGCGGCGTTGAGTTCCGCCACTCAACACGCAATGCCTCAATTTGGCGGAAAGTGGGGAACGGAAATGTTGAAAGAGAATGGAGTGTCTTAACACTAGGTTCTCTGGTTCCCTCTGCCTACCCCGCTATATGCGGGATACATTGTGAAGTTAAAAAAAAAAAGAAAAATCAAATATAAAATATTTTAATTGCTCCGCTCTAGTATGTCTGACTACAAATGTAACCACAACGTACAATATCTTCAATTCGGATTGAAAGTGCACATCGCGTTGACGCTAGCTTCTTTCTGACGACCCTACCTTTGGGTTTGGTTTGGGATTAATTTTCGTAAAATAATTATTATATTATATTAATCTTATATATTAACATAAGAGTTAACTGTTTAACGAAACGAAAGTCAGCACCAACACCATATAGTACGCAAAATAACCACTTTCTGCTCGTTTAGAGATTTTTATCAACATTTTGGTACAGCCCCAAGCTTTATTCTAGAGGACTACTTTATCTGAAGGAATCTCCGAGGTGTCAAAAAATTCCGTTTTCCTACTTTCCGCCAGAGAAATGAAACAGAGTCAATCAAAGTATTTTAAATATAATAGTTCGGAGTGGGAATCGAAACCTCAACCAAGCGCATTTACAATCAGTTCTACTGTGTCGTGATGACCTCTTTATAATATACTAGTGGCCCCGGTGACGCGTTAACAACGCGTTGTCTTTAGCAATGTATATACATATATGTGTCACTTTATATAAACGTGAATGTCAAACCATGGTAGTATGTTTAACATTTATTTTATGCATTTAATATACTTTTAATGCATTATTGAAAAAAATATTAGCATTCTGCACGCCTTCTCTATATAAACTATAAGTGTGCCAAATTTCATGTTCCTCCATCCACATAATTTTCGTAAAAAGGGATCCAAAGCTTTTTCTTCACGTATTTATATATAGATAACAGTGACATTTATCAATTACGTTGTACAAAAACTTTTTAATTAATAAAAATATTTCAACAAAATATTTAACAATCTCTTTATTAGTAAGTTTTCGGTAACGGCACGTGTACGAGTTCAGTTACGATCAAAATTCAGCATTTTAATATCTACTGGTGTTCATTGTTAACGTTTTCGTTGGAATCTTCGGAAATTCTCCTGTAGTTCCCTTTACTTCCCAAGGAGACATGTCAAATTTCATCTTTCTACGTCCAGTAGTCAGTCAGTCATATTGTAAGAAGTAGTTATAACGACTTTGTTTGCGTGAACTATAAAACCTAATATTAACCTAATTTTTTAGCCCGTAGGGAACGCCCAGGGGACTGAGCACCCACTTCCCTCACCGGTGTCGCTATGCAGACCAATAGGGTCAACAGCATTTCTATCTGGTCGAAAAAAATTTTTTTTTGGAATTTTCGGAAATTATCTTTTATTGCTCCTCTCCACCCCCTGAAGAAACATTTCAAATTCAGTTCAACATCCAGTAGTTTCACCTGTACGTTGTCTGTCAGTCACTCAGTAATGTAAGCGTTTTATATATACATATGTAGGTGAAAATAACCTAGTTTCTTGCAGATAAGAAGTGAAAGCTTCAGTTACCCATTTCTTGAAGAAACCTTTTTATATAAAAGCGGGAACTTGAGAGGAGCTTAGGAGCTTTTAAGGCGAGAAGTCTCTGAAGATTTCACGCGGATAGACTATTTGTAATTTTATCGTAACAAGATAAAGGGTAAGCTTTCTGATACGGAAGTTGGGAAAATGTTGACGCGATTTTCTTATTACAAATTTTAGTTGTAGAAAATATGTATATACGCCTGTACGTCTGTCGTGGCGCAGAGGCACTAGCGTGCGACTGTAAACGCGACAGGTTGTGGGTTCGATTCTCACTCCAGGAAATGAATTTTACATTTTCTAGGTTTGGTAACAAGGCAAAGCGGTGCGTTGAGTTCCGCCACTCAGCACGCAATGCCTCAATTCGGCGGAAAGTGGGGAACGGAGTGTAACACTAGGTTCCCTCTGCCTATTGCTATATGCGGGATACAGCGTGAAGCTATGTATGAGATAGACGAGATTCGGCGTTCAGTTGCGCGGCGTTGTATGCCGATGACTAATATATGTACTATAAAGGAAAGCAATTAATATGTAAGTATATTTTTTTATTTGTGCAATGAAAGGTGTTAAATGTGACAAACAGAAAAATCTAGTGTATTAAGTTTATGTAATAATCGATTTATAAGTTAAGTCTGTTAAATTGTATAACGATATTTCTCGTAGACTATAGAGAAGAGCATCATTAAAATAGATATATGTACACGTAATACATGTCTCCATTATATACATGTCCAAAGTACATTTTTTGTTGACACATTGCGTATTACGTGGCGGAACTCAACGCCGCGTTTTGTAAGATTTTTGTCACCTGTAGGAGGAAATGAAAATATTTTAAATATATTCTTACCTCGAGTTGGGGATCCAGGCGTCAACTAGTTACTTTTGTAGTCCGACTTTCTCCCACTGTACCATAATGGGCTGTAATATTTTTTATTCATTAAATTAAATAAAATTTTAAGTTAAACAATCCTAGTAATATAATTTTCACCTAAAGAATATAAAAGATTTTAAGCAGCAATTAGGGCATATTTGCGCCCCGCAAGTATATAATGCCACTTTACTGTTGTGTGTTGGCGAAACGATGTTTTGATAGCTGTAGCTGGGAAATTATAATATTAGTATACCTTTTATATTTTAAATATTATTATGCGACTGTTATTTTTATTCTTTATTTTGTTTCTTTTTTTTTTTAACTTCACGCTGTAACCCGCATATAGCAGGGTAGGCAGAGGGAACCAGAGAACATAGTGTTAAGACACTCCATTCTCTTTCAACAATTCCGTTCCCCACTTTCCGCTGAATTGAGGCATTGCCTGTTAAGTGGCGGTACTCAACGCCGTGCTTTACCTTGTTACCAAACCCAGTAAATGTTTCTATTTAAGTGATATAAAAAGAATAAATTTTCAGTATACCGCGTTGTTTAGTTTAACGCTTTTTCCGTCCGTCAGGGTACTGAGAGAGTTCCTAGTGTGTACACCAGGATCTAGGCGAGAAGCGAAGCGGGGTACACCCCATCCCCAATCGAAACATTGTTTGTTGATTAGCGGAATTCAACGCCAGGCTTATTATACCAGGCAATTTTTTTCATTTAATTTTTTCACAATCAAACACGTCGTACTGAACCACGACGTCAGCCACGACGGAAATGTTCTTATATTTTTAATATTTTCGTTTCTTTGACTCCGTAAGACGAAGCGTGACGTTTAATTCTGCCTCAACAATTTGTGTTTAAATCTGTAGATGGAAAATGAAAAATCAACCATATGTAGCAAACATTTATTCTCATTAAGACGTATACATCACATACAAGAGAACATAAATACAAAAAAGAACAAGTAGGTAAACGTACATTCGTTCACAAAATGATAAAAGAGACGATTTGAATACAAAAAAAACATCTAGGGCCAATTAATCCTTACTAATATTATAAATGCGAAAGTAACTCTGTCTGTCTGTCTGTCTGTCTGTTACGCTTTCACGGCTAAACCACTAAACCGATTATGATAAAATTTGGTATGAAAATAGAACTGAACTTGGAAAAGGACATAGGATACTTTTTAATGCGAAAAAATAGTAGAAGGGGTTGAAATAAGGGGTGAAAGTTTGTATGGAAGTTCCTTATTGTCAAACATAAAATCATGTAAGATTATTCAACTGTTTACAATTTTCACACCTAAACCACTTAACCATTTTTGACAAATAGTCTAGACCTTGGGAAAGACTATAGTCTACTCCTTACCATGTCGCGCGATATAACCGAATTCCACGCGGGCGAAGCCGCGGGCGGGAAGCTAGTAATAACATAAATACATAAAAAATAAATATATTAATGTGAAAAATTTGGATGATAACAAATAAGTGGTTGCCGCCTGTGATTTATTTAAAGGCGTCGACTATTTCAGTCCACCTGCGCGACTGCGCATTACTCCGAATTCAGAAAATCGTTAAAAACACATTTACTTCATTTGGAAACGACATTTCAATGAAATATTTAATATATCCTATTTATATAGAAGTCTAGTCTAGATTAACGTCTGTCGTGGCGCCGAGGCAAGCGTGCGACTGTAAACGCGACAGGTTGTGGGTTCGATTCCCACTCCAGGAAATAGAATTTTTCATTTCCTGGGTTTGGTAACAAGGCAAAGCGCGGCGTTCAGTTCCGCCACTTAGCACGCTATGCCTCAATTCGGCGGAAAGTGGGGAACGGAGTGTCTTAACATTACGTCCCCTTTGCCTATCCTGCTATACACGGGATACAGCGTGAAGCTATGTATGTATGTATATAGAAGTCACGCAACACAATTTTGCGATATGGCGATGGATCTACGGTACTGGAGAGAGGCCCTTAAGAAAAAAGTGGTAAAACATTAGGTCCCATGGTTAAGAACACAAGATAGAGAGATGTGGGCATCTTTGTAGGATATCTTTATCTAGTCTTGATATAGTCTCCAGTCTTTAAAACGTATTGTTAAAATAATTATAACTATTTACTTATAATAAATAATTGAAATTTGTATTAAAGGGGAATAAATAGGTTTTTGAAGGGTCGGCAACGCGTAAGTGATGCCCCTGGTGTTGCAAGCGTCCATAGGCCACGGTAACCACTTACCATCAGGTGGGCCGTGTGCCTTGTTGCCACCGTCGTGGTATAAAAAAAAAAAAATTGTATTAATTATATACATTATGTGTATTTGCACTAGAATATTAAAATATTACGAATAACTACAAACATATATGTAAAATTTAAATGGGACAACAAGCATTAGTTATTATATAAAGAAAGAGTTATCAAAACTCCAGGAAATGTAACATTTAGGAATTTCATTTCTTGGGTTTGGTAACAAGGCAAAACGCGGCGTTGAGTTCCGCCTCTCAACACGCAATGCCTCAATTCGGCGGAAAGTGGGGAACGAAATTGTTGCAAGAGAATGGAGTGTCCTAACACTAGGTTCTCCGGTTCCCTCTGCCTACCCTGCTATATGCGGGATACAGCGTGAAGTTAAAAAAAAAATAGTTATCAAAATTGGTTCACCTAGTAAAAAGTTATATATGTTGGTCACACACATAAAAAAGAACCATCAATTTGAGAACCTCATTTTTTTGAAAGTCGATTAAATATACCTTTTTCTACTAAAGTAATTTGGTTCATACCAAAATAAGTACAATTCTCGCTTATTAAATAAGCTTATTACAACTTAATTTTTATAGTTATCACCATAAATGTCAAAATCGTTCACAACAACATTAAGCAATGGTAAAGAGCTATATATTTTAAATGTGTTTCTACAATGAAGAAATTTAATCGTAGATGTATCCTTGATTTCTAGTATTTTGAATATGACGAAAATTGTAATGACCGATGTAGTAGCGCCATACTATTGAGAAACATGCGCGATGTGAGAGGTATAACAAAAGGTGTACGTACGAGATTATGTTAAGCGTGTGATCGATTTACATTATGCTTTTTATTTGGTCATTTTATTCGAAGGAGGAGAACGGAGTGTCTTGACACTAGGTTCTCTCTTGTGATGCCTTCCTTGTTTTACGGAACTAAGCGTATATACATACATACATAGCTTCACGCTGTATTCCGCATATAGCAGGATAAGTAGAGGGTACCTAGTGTTAAGACACTCCATTCCCCACTTTCCACCGAACTGAGGCATTGCGTGCTAAGTGGCGGAACTCAACGCCGCACTTTGCCATGTTAACAAACTCAGAAAATGAAAAATTCCATTTCCTGGAGTAGGAATTGAACCCACAACCTGCGTTTACAGTCGCACGTTTGTACCTCTGCGCCACGACAGGCCAGCCGACAGGTTTACCAGGCGGGATTAAGCCAGAAGCTGAAAAAAAAAATCAAGAAGAAGTTGAAGAGTTTAATCTTATTATTGATTAAATTGTTTTTAAACATCATATATAGAGAGAAATTGAATTAATCTGAAGTATAAACTTTGTACCTAATATTTTTTTTCTAATAATGTATGAGAAATACTCGTATGTTACTAAATTAATAGAACTAGTGTCCCCGTTGACGCGTTAACAACGCGTTACCTTTCGTAATAAATGTCAGTTTATATAAACATGGAAATCAAACCATGGTAGTGTGTAACATTTATTTTGTTAATTTAATATATATTTTATGCATATTTTAAAAAAAATGTTAGGTGCAGAATCCTAACATTTTCTCTATATAAACTAAGTGTGCCAAATTTTATGCTCCTCCGTCCGTGTTAATTTCGTAAAAAGGGGTCCAAAGTTTTTGCTTCACTATTTATATATAGATTAATATATATGACTTATAAGATGTATTTGACATACACTTGTATAGAATGACATAGATACATGTTGCTAAGACAACACATTATTTACGCATCAGTGAGGCTGGGTTTGGTATTAGTAAAAAAGCTTGTATTGCCCATTTAAATTTAATAGTAACTACTTGTTTAATTTCTTCTATTCATAATATATGCTAAGTTATGCTTTTCGGGTAATAGTGAAGGCCCTTACACTTTGTTAGATAACTTTAAAATTTTTGTTAAGTAACGTACTATAAAAGTGTTACGTACATATACTGTTATTGCCATGGGCATTTAATGCCATTTGCTCTTTCTTTTACCATACAAATATATTTCATCGTTGTAACATCATTGACCATTGTGGAAAACGTAAGCATGAGTAGTTATGGGTTCGAATATCATTTGGGGTGACTATATTTAAATTATTTTCATGTTTCCTATCATATAAGATAAAGCGCGGTATTGAGTTCCTGCACTTAACGCGTGTCGGAAAGAGAGAACGGAGTGTTCCGACTCTAGGTTTTCTCGGTCTTCCTTGATATTCGGGATGAAACGTGAAGCTGAATAAAAAAGAAAACATTAAAATTGAATATGGAAAGTTAATAATAATTTCGATAAGAGCGTATAGGTTTTTATTGGCACTTGGACGGATTCCAAGAAGAGCGGGTTTGAATCCTGTTACGTTCAATTTTTTATTTAGTCTAAAAATAATTAACCAAGACATGGCTCTAATGGGCTTAAAGTAGAGACCAGAGAGTTCTAACACTAGGTTCTCCCCATCTACCCCACCATACGCAGGAGATGTGGAAAGCTATAAAAAATCTTTGTACATTACAAAAGTACTAGAATCAACTGCATAAGACTACCTGTAAAGTGTAACCTGTAATTATGACACATTTTATTGCTTTTCAAATTTCTTAACAATAAGACTTTGGTAATACATCTTGACTTAAAGCGTCTGAATTCACTTATATAATTTGTCTACATACAATAGAATGTAATGAGGTTTATTATAAGCCAGACACTGCTGCACACAACGTGCCTCTGCGCCTGTCGTGGCGCAGAAGCACAAGCGTGCGACTGTAAACGCGACAGGTTGTGGATTCGATTCCCACGCCAGGAATTGTAAAAGTTTAGTATTTTCATTTCCTAGGTTCGGTAACAAGGCAAAGCGTTGCGTTGAGTTCCGCCACTCAGCACGCAATGCCTCAATTTGGCGGAAAGTGGGGAACGGAGTGCCTTAACACTAGGTTCTCAGGTTCCCTCTGCCTGCTATATGTGGGATACAACGTGAAGCTAGACACTTACCGTTTGCGCGGCGTTGAGTTCCGCTACTTACATGTGATGTGTCGAATTCAGGCAGAAAGTGTGCACCGGAGAGTCTTGACACTAGACTCTCTATATATAAACTATATTACTGTAAAATTTTATTTAAATCCGTTCAGTAGTTTATGCGTGGAAGCTTAACAAACTTCCATCGTCACAAACTTTCGCATTTATAATGTTAGTAGAATTTGGTTTTTATTTATATGCAAGGACGGAAGGACAGTCATCAGTGGGTTTTTTTGCATAAAATTTTAAAAATGCTGTTTTTTTTCTCAAGCTTAATGTTTTCTGCGTTTGAGATGTCAAATGACACGAATGTTTTTGCCAAATAGCATCTTGATAGAACGTGGTTTGTATTATTAAAGTAACAGTTGTTGGTTTATGGCAATATTTTGAGACAAGAAAAAAAACATTTGAAGAACAAGACAGTTCTTTGTAAAAACAGTTAGTTATAAATGAACTTGAAGAATAATTCTGGACTGGATGTAGAGAAAAGAGTGCTTTAACACTACGTTCTCTGACAACCTTGTTATACGGAAACTCGGAGAATCTAGGATGAAGCTAAAAGAAAAATAATAGAAAAAAAAGTAAGCTGTCATGGGGCGTCTGGCAGATGTGAAACATCATGCTTGTACAAGTAATAAACATCTACAGATAGACTACATATATATACCTTAATATAGCATGGCGACCGGTCACCACAACGAGCGTCGCCACGTCAACGATCCGGCTTATAGCCGCACCAATAGTGGGGGTCTTCACTCTCCTCCCTGGGGAGGAGGGGTGATGGCTTCAGGCTCTTAGGCCTATGGCCATGGGAGTCTTCTCCGTCCATGAACGTGGGCGGGTCATCGGGTTGGCCCATAGAGCCTCTGTAGGGGTTCTGTCTACAATTTCGGTTCCAGTTAGGGAACCGAGGAAGGATGGTAGTCGTAAGGGGGAGGGGGGGAAAGAGCCATATGCCACCCGGGCGATCAGCCCAGCCGGGTGAGACCCACGATTCCTCGTGTGAGGCCCAGCTAGGCGATCAGCGACCAAGGTAGCAGCTCAGGGCGCGCACCAATAGATGTTTCACATCAAAAAGCTAGAATAAACTAAAAATTGAAATTAGTAAATATTTCTCTATACAATAAAAAGTAGAATCTGTAAATTATAAAAAATCCTAATAAATAACAAGCAATGTAAGTTTACTTTGTTGTTTATTTCAGTACTTAAGTAAGGAAATTTTTCTTTGCAAGTTACCTTTGATCTCGTATCACAAAGGAGCCAGTTATATTCTCTCTATTAACTTGAGTTTTCCTTTTACATCATGTTTCATGTTTGATATTGACTAACATTTTATTATTGACGTTTTGATGTGGCCTCTCCTTATGATCTCCTGCCTATACCAGGGTTTTCAGAGAGAGGCAAGACACTCTCCTCGCTGCTTACAGTCCGTTTCTTAGACTGCGTGTTAAATCCTTCGTTCTTCACTCTCCGCCGATATTTATTATGCCTCAATTCGACGAAAAGTGGGAACGGAGTGTTTTAACACTAGGTTCCCTCTGCCTACCCTGCTATGCGGGATACACCGTGAAGCTAGTATGTATATATGTATGTATATTTATTATGATTAATGACTTTAAATCAGTAGTTTCAATCGAATCGAATTATTTTTTTTAACTTAACGTTTATCCCGCATAGAAGGGCAGAGAGAGAGAGAGAGAGAGAGAGAGAGAAAACCTAGTATTAGGATACTCCGTTGTTCTCCTTTCGTCAGAATTCAAGATATGGCGTGTTGAGAGGCGGAACTCAAGTCAGACGTCCCACTGCACCACGATGGTAATTAGTATTTAATTATGTTAATTCATATTGCCAATATCACATTACCCAGTGTCATGTAATATGTTTTTCTTGCTATTATACCTCATTAGTTATTTATATTAGCTACTTACTATAGAAATTTAAACACGAGGACACTATGATTATTATATTTTATTTATTTTTGGGATAATAGACTAAAATAAAGAAAAAAAGGGCAGGTTCACGGCCTATCCCGCTAGTAGGTTGGTCAGAGAGAATTTGGAGTCAATATATTCTGTTGCCTGCTTTTTAACCGAATTAGAAACATTTCGTGTTGTGTGTATATAAGTAAAAATTCTATATTAATATAGTAAGTAGAGGATTTGAATATAAGTCCTCTTAAATTAGATTCAAATAATATGATGAATGATGTATATAAATATGAGCATGCGGTATTGTTTGACATTAATCAAAAGATTATTTATGAGGCCATCAGGGATCAGTGGGACGTTATTCGACTCTAAACGTTTTTGGTTATAAGTTCGATTTCCATTCCCATTGCAAGATGTTGTGATCTCTACAACTCAACACACAATATCTCATTTTCAGGCGTATAAAACAATGAAAAATTCTTTCAATTTCTTGCTTTTTCGTATTTTTTCTATAGAATGTTAACATATCATAATTGCTTCGCAACCATTTAAACTATGCGATATATGTAGGATAATACCAATTTTAAGAAAAAAGACAATTGACTTCAAATAAAATGCACTAAAGTGCATAATTTTACGAATAACTCAAAAACTACTTTAGAGATCTCAACTAAATTTTAATGCAATCACAACAGAAGCGGCTAGCTATGATATGAAGAAAGAATCAACAAAATTAGTTAATCTAGGAAAAAATTATGCGATAACAACGCATAAAAAATACAGTCCTCAGAATTTTTACCTTTTTTTTATAGCTTACGTTGTATCCTACAATTAGCATATAAAAAGGTAGAAACCAGTGAATCTAGTGTTAAGACACTGTTCTCTTTTAAAATTTCCGTTCCCCACTTTCCGCCGAAGCGAGGCATTGCGTGCTGAATGGCGGAACTCAACGCTGCGCTTTACCTTGTTACCAGAGCGAGCCTTTTTTTGAAATCGTTTAAAAATATAGTTAGGCAAACCCGCCTATATTACTAGTATCTACATCAAAATCTATTTTATTACCGTCCACTACCGTACACTACAATTGATTTAGCGTATTCTCTTAACGACCCACTGATGATAGTGCGTTAGTTACGTCACTTTATTGCCCGCCGTGTATGGAATATTTGTTAACTATTACGTATACTTACATTTGTGCATGCGTTTATATGACTGTTTGTTGATGACATAAATAACTACTAAATTTTACATCATTTGATTTTAGTGTTGTTGCCTAACTGATAACGTGTTTTGTTTGGTTTCAACCGATTTAGAAATAAGAAGGTTTTAATTTGATTGTATTTTTTTTTTCAGAGGGAACCTGAGAACCTAGTGTTAAGACACTCCATTCTTTTTTCACAATTCCGTTCCCCACTTTCCGCCGAATTGAGGCATTGCGTGTTGAGTGGCGGAACTCAACGCCGCGCTTTGTCTTGTTACCAAACCCAAGAAATGAAAATACTAAATTTTACATTTCCTGGACTGGGAATCGAACCCACAACCTGTCGGGTTTACATTCGCACACTAGTGCCTCTGCGCCACTACAGTGTACCCTATATGTGTTAACCTATAACTTTTTGCTGGGTTAACCAATTTTGATGATTTTTTTTTATATTCTAGCTTCTGATTTGATCCTATTTAAATTTAGTTGAGGTTTGAAGGGTAAATTTTGAGTTATTCGCAAGTTATTCGTATGCAATTAATAATACATACACAAATATATCGAGTCTTTGTTTGACGTCTTCTTCTCATTGTATGGGACATCAGTAACATTGGCTATCATATAAAAATTAATCAAAATTAATTTTAATTCATGTGTTAATTAAACTTAAAAATAAGATATAATTACCTATGGATATTCTATATTCCTTTTCTTTATATAAATATATTCCTAAAAGAGTCCAAGATATTTTAAATGCCTTTTTCTTACTAAATATATTTTAATAAATTTTATTTAGAACATATACGAGAAAGACTTGCCATTTTGGAATTAGGTAATGAGGGGTGTGGTCGGAAGCTACCAACATCTTGTAATCCGTTACAGAAGTTGTTTGAAGCATTATTAATGTTAATTATTCAAATTTAATTAAAGAACAAATTGTATGTAAATACAATTACTTCATATATCTGTTACAAAAATAATTATTTTGTAAAACAACTTACTTTCATTATTCATTAGAGTTTATCTTACAATTGAGGTCACCTTGGCGGAGTGGGATACCGTTAGTCTGTAAACACTGTTGGTTGTGGGTTCGATTCCCATTCGGGGTGCGGTGTTGAGTTCGGCTACTTTACACGCAATGTCTTGAATTGGCTGAAAGTGGGGAACGAGGTGTCTCGACACTATGTTCACTTTGACTCTGACCTCTGACCCCATTACTCGGGGCTTGATGGTTTTGGGTACGATTCCCAGTTTAAGGAAATGATCATAATAAAATTATTTAAATTTCTTCAGTTTGGTGAGATAGAGCGCGGCGTAAAAATTCGTTACTAACATCTAGTATCTCGAATTTAAAAACAAACAGAGTGTCAAGTCACTACTATTCTCTGCCTATCCTGTTATACAACTGCTGTTAAAAATATTTGACTACGTACCTTTCATTTACATACATGTACGGTTATACGAATATCTATAGTGTACTAATGCCTGTCGTGGCGCAGAGGCACAAGCGTGCGACTGTAAACGAAAGAGGTTGTGGGTTCGATTCCCACTCCTGGAAATGGAATTTTTCATTTCCTGGGTTTGGTAACAAGGTAAAGCGCGGCGTTGAGTTCCACCACTCAATACGCAACGCCTCAATTCGGTGGAAAGTGGGGAACGGAGTGTCTTAACAGTAGGTTCCCTCTGCTTACCCTGCTATATGCGGGATACAGCGTGAAGCTATGTATGTATCTATAGTATACTACTATAACTACAGTAAAAGCGGAAAGTGTTAATATCGCTAATAAAATTAAAGTGATTCCACTGAAGATGCGGTAAAAAATTAGCGGATTTAAAGACCTATAGTGAAGGCCTATGACTTGAGTAAAGTGATAATAATTATTGACATGTGTATTTAGAAATCTTTTAAAATGTTCATATTTCACTTAAATCTTTTTCATTTCTATTATATAAGATACTGCTGCGTTTTGTTTACACCAAAGGTAGGTAACTTTTTTTTTGACTTCACGCTGTATCCCGCATATAGCAGTGTTGGCCGAGGGAACCTGGGAACCTAGTGTTAAGACACTCCGTTCTATTACAACAATTCCGTTCCCGACTTTCCTCCGAATTGAGGCATTGCGTGATGAGTGGCGGAACTCAACGCCGCGCTTTGCCTTGTTACCAAACCCAGGAAATGAAAATATTAACATTTCCTGGAGTGGGAATCGAACCCACAATCTATCGCGTTTACAGTTGCACGCTTGTGCCTCTGCGCCATGACAGGCGTTTTTAGCAATAGGTCAATTCAAATCTTGAAATTGTTTGAAAGGCCAAAATTCACACTGTATCCCGCATATAGCAGGGTAGGCAGAGGGAACCTGAGAACCTAGTGTTAAGACACTCCGTACCCCACTTTCCGCCGAAATGAGGCATTCCGTGCCGCGCTTTGCCTTGTTACAAAACCCAAGGAAATAAAATTGAATTAATTATTTATCCTTTTAAATTTCGAGATATAACATACGAGTCGTATCGAGTCGACTCGTATGGCGTAGTCTCCTCTTTTGTCTCTCCAGACAGCGATAAAACGAAAAAAAGTTATTAAATCCCTCGAGTGGAAATCGAACCCACAACAAATCGAACTTACAGAATTTCTCACTTAAAAATAAAGGTGAACTGAAATTATAAATATTTTTTCCACTTTAATTTTAAAAGTGTCATATATACATTATATACTCTGATGTATAAATACCCGACAAGTGACATATATATGAAATAGTGACCCGTCACTATACTTTTTACTTAATTCCTTAACCCCAAAAGACAAAAACAAAAAAATATTATAAGTTTCTGTTAACAAATCTTAAAAACTAACCAAAATTAAAATAAACCAAACAATTAAAAAAGGTAACAACGATAACAATCACTCCCAACACGAACTGTCTCTTTATCTTAGTGACATAATACCTGATATAATGACCACATTATTATTACCTCAGCATACGACTGTAGTAATGTTCTTTACAATTCAACTTTTTACGGTTAGCGGAAGATACATATGTAATGGAATATAATAATTACTTTTATATAACTATTTATTTGAGTGCAGTGAATGCATATATGGCTTGGTCTTATGTTATATTGGTCACGTGTTCGATTCCCGTGTGTAATTTTCTTGTTTCTTTGGTTTTTTCAGGAAAATAATTTTCTATCTATATATATAGGCTATGGCATTGCAGGGAGATGTACTCACAGAAGTGCCTAGACTTATGATCTAAGAGTAGGCTTAAGGGGCCCTTTTAAACTGAACACTAACTGTACCTCTACCAACCTCTCTTTACATCGAAATTAACTGATGATAGACAGTCCGAGACTGCTTAAGGAAAGCAGATTATAGAAAAAAATCATTGTTATACCTCTCGAGCCGTCTTCTACTTCATATTATTCCACATAATTAAGAATTTAACAAAAAAAATAAAACCGATTTAGAAACATTAGCTATCGTATTAAAAATAATCATCAAAATTGGTACATCCAGTAAAAAATTATACCGTAACACACATAATAAAATAGACAATATGAAATATGAAATCTTTTTAAATCTGTTAAAAAAATTACATTTTACTTTACATTATGAAGCTTGATTATACGAAGGAAACCTCGACTGGCTTTAAACTGGTGACCACGTCACTTGTCGTAGGCGGTGTTAAATAACATGTAGGTGTTTGTTAGAGCCCCAATGCGATTTTGGGTTATATCTCAAGATCAAAGTGTTTCGACCTCGACCTGCTTCTTGAAGATTGTAATCTGAAGTACTTCCATGGTGTTACAAGAGGGCATTGTGTGATGGGATTTTGTTATTTTGTATGTGACATTAACCTTTGAATTATATCAAGTGATTTTGTATGAGTATGTGAATTTTTGGTATAACATTGGGAAGTTGTAGAAAATCTAAGTTATAATATTAAAATTACGAAAGAACACCATGTTTTTATTTTTTTTACTCTCTATCTTATGCAAATAGATTTACATATATCTTGGTTTATATGGGACGCTAATAACGAACAACTTTAAACTATAATATGCCATGATATTATGTATAATAACTATTTATTTCATTTGCATTTACTTATCTCCCAACAGAAAAAAATTAGAGTCCTTATAAAAATTTTCATGATCATAGACGAATGCAGCCACTTATCACCAAGTCCAGAAGGACTAAAGTATAGTATACCCTGCTATATGTGGGATACAGCGTGAAACTAAAAAAAAAAAAATAATTCGAATTCACAACCATTACATACATGCTAACTAACTTCCTACTAATATTTTATATCCAAATATATAATGAGTAGTAAAGGAGATCCTTCAGCTCCTTTTTCCAATAAAAAAATATTGAACCCGAATTTAATGTTAAAATACGACCCAAATACGTACTGTACTACAAATACCATTTCATTATTACTCTGCACGGATGTCAAACCTGTAAGTATCCCTTAGAAAGTATTTCGTAACATACTAAAAGTTAGTGGCCTAAGGATGATATAGTAAAAGTCATAACAGTGTAGATATTACGTTGTTTCCACAAATGTCCCTCTAGAGATGTGCGTAAGTGGAACATTATATGCGTTGATTGTGAAGAATTGTGAAGCTCACTTAGGAGATAAGATATTATTATATTATATTAATAATTATTAAGATTTTAACAGAAAACCGACTGACTGATTTTAAAGAAATTGCTCTAATAATTATAATTTTTCAAAAAGAATTTAAAATAACACGTCAGATCATAACTAACTTGAAATCAGAACAAATCCAGATCGCACCAGCTATCATATTAAATAATCATTAAAATCGATTCGTTCAGTAAAAAGTATAACTTTTTACGGTAACGATAACACACAAAAAAATACAGTTGAATTCATAACCTCTTCTATTTTTGAAGTCGGTTAAAAAGACTAGGAAATATATAGTTTTCAAGTCAAAATCGAAATATTTTTTTATTCAAATATAATTAGAAGTACTTTCGAATCGTTAATTAATATTGCTTTTTATTTGGAAACCTATATTATAAATATATCTATGCATATCATATTTACTACTGTACTGTACTGTACTGTACTAGATTTTTATCTGACTTTAAAACAGGAGGAGGTTCTCACTTCCACTGCAATAATTATGTGTTACCGCATAACTTTTACTGGATGGACCAATTTTGATGATTCCTTCATTATATGATAGCTTTTTAACTTCACGCTGTATCCCGCATATAGCAGGGTAGGCAGAGGGAACCTGAGAACCTAGTGTTAAGACACTCCGTTCTCTTTCAACAAATCCGTTCCCCACTTTCCGCCAGATTGAGGCATTGCGTGTTGAGTGGCGGAACTCAACGCCGCGCTTTGCCTTGTTACCAAACCCAGAAAATGAAAATACTTCATTTCCTGGAGTGGGAATCGAACCCACAACCTGTCGCTTTACAGTTGCACACTTGTGCCTCTGCGCCACGACAGGCGTATGTGATAGCAACTGCTTCTGATGTGGTACCATTTAATTTTAGATAAGATCTAATAAATAGTTTTTGAGTTTAGTGTATTTTTTGTTAAAATCTTAAATACGTTACGAAGGCAACGGCTACTTTCCGCATCCTTTATTTTGCATTATCGTTCCTATAAAGTTACGATGTGGCGTTTCTAAAAGTATGACGTGCATTCTCCTTGCTTGTTTAACACTAGTTAATTGTATTAGATCACTATCATAGTCATTTACAATTATATTTTCTCTTACCTTACTTGGTTGTTATGTTATGTTTAATCGACTTCAAAAAGGAAGAACTTCTTCTCTTCTCTTCTCAATTCGATTGTACTTTTATTATGTTTGCTGCCACATATTTTTTTACTGACTGAACTAATTTCGATGATTCTTTTTTATTTGATAGCTAGTGCTGACGAGTACTTCACATAGAAAATGTAGTCAAATAGAGAAACTCTTCCTTTTTTTGTAGTTGGTCAAAAATCACAGGGCTTGTCCCATGACCTTTGCTAGTAACATAATAATATGTGATGTAACCAACTTCAGTTACATCATTTATAAGTGACAAAATGTTTGTAAAACTTTGGTCAAAAATTACAGGCTTTACGTAATTCTATATAACGGATCTAATAATATTTACTAGAAGTCCCCTTCAGAGGCTGGTCGTGGCGCAGCAGCACAAGCGTGCGATTGTATATGCGACAGGTAGTGGGTTCGATTCTCACTCCAGGAAATGATAATTTTAAGCATTTATAATAATTAATATTTATTAATTTCATTTCCTCGCTCTGGAAACAGGGGAAAAGAGTGTGGTGAGTTCCGCCATTTAGCACGCAATGCAACTAGGCTAAAAATGGGGAATGGAAATTTTAATAGAACGGAGTGTCTTAACACTAGGTTTTCAAGTCCCCTCTGCCCACTATGTGCGGGATATAGCGTGAAGCTAAAAAAAGAGTTCCGTTGGCGCGTAAAGTATGTGTTGCTTAGCAACGTACATGTCATTATACAAAAGTGTATGTCTATTTTTGCGTGGTAACTTAAAATCTTTTGTAGTTGAGATGGGAATATCCCATTATAGTAAATACATTCGGATTTTCCTCAAAATCAGCGCATTACGCATTCCTCACGAGACATAGTCTATAAATAATAATGGCACATTATATCTTTTTTTGGGGAAATGGAGGCCACAGTGCCTTTGAGAAATGAATTTAATTTTTGGAACAAAACCCTATTTTTTACAAGCCTTCCGCTATTTTTCTCATAGCTGAGTTGTCAGAGAACCTAGTGTCAAGACTCCATTCTTGTAAGTTCTTCATTTATCGCTTGAAATCGAAACGTTTTGGTTTAAGTAGCATGTATCACAAATAATGAAATAAAAGTTCTTTCAGTTTTACGTTTTTTTCTTGAATAGTAGGTTAGTTACAGAGAACCAAGTGTAAAGAGATATTGTGAGTTAAGTCGCGTAACTCAACGCCGCGCTTTGATTTTCCAGGGTAAAATGAAAACTGTTTAAATATATCCATTCCCTGAGGGATGAGAACGGAACCCACAGTCAATTATGGTAACAATCATTGTCGCCATTGCGCCACGAAGGACTTTTTAAAAAGACAATCAAAATTTAAAAAACTGGCGTAAGAACCCACTACCTTCAGGACAAGGTTAGGATTATCTAATCTTATTTGAATCTATTAGTCTATCTGTATTTACAATGCATACAGAACAGCAATAAAATAGTTTTTACTTCATGTTCAGGGTATAAGAGGTAGGCATATACGAATTGTAATCGATTTGTATTCTTCACGCGTTACTTTTATTTGTAAGGGCAAATTTATATAAATATAAAATATATTTGGATATAAAATATTAGTAGGTAGTTAGTTAGCATGTATGTTATGGTTGTGAATTCGAATTAATTATTATTTTTTTTTAGTTTCACGCTGTATCCCACATATAGCAGGGTAGGCGGTGGGAACCTGAGAACCTAGTGTTAAGACACTCCGTTCTCTTTCCATTCCCCATTTTCTGCCGGATTTTGAGACATTGCGTGCTGAGTGACGGATCTCAACGCCGCGCTTTGCCTTACTAGACCCAGGAAATGAAAATACTTTTTCATTTCCTGGAGTGAAAATCGAACCCACAACCTGCCGTTTACAGTCGAATTGATTTATTGGAAAGTAATACATATATTAAATACCTAAATACGCGTTTATAGTAATTATTGTATATAAAAATATAATTTATTTTATGATATACAACAGCAGCAGTAGCAGCATTAAAAACCGCAGCAGCAGAAGTAGCAGCAGCAGCAGTAGCAAGAGCAACAGAAGCTTCACGTTTTATCACGGATAGCAGGATACTTAGAATGAATTTAGTGTCTAGACACTATGTTCGCCGCTTCCCGCTAGAATTCTAAACATTACGTGTTAGGTGGCGAAACTCAACGCCGCAGTTTGTCTCACCAGAGCGGGGAAATAAAATTAATTTCAATATAATCATTCTCCCGAGTGAGAATCGAACGTTGGTCTTTTTTATGGTATATGTTATGGAATTAATCGATATGCAATGAATGATCACATGACTTTTAATATACTATCAAATACGGAGTTTAGTATGAAGAACAGATACACTGCTATGTTCTTCTATCTTACTTTAAATCTAAAAACATATTTAGAAAACGTATAAAAAATTGAACGCAGCGGGACTCGAACCTGCGCCTTTTAGCAAACGTCTATTTTCGCCTATTCTATATCCGGCTGCGTCTAAATTCTTACTCGCTTGTTACAACTTATTTTTGTTGTTGGTTTAGTGGTCTGAGCGCTTGGACGGTTTCAAAGAGGCGCGGGTTCGAGTCCCGCTGTATTCAAATTTTTATACGTTTTCTAAATATGTTTTTCGTTTCCTTAGTGTGTAATTAACACTTTAACACTTCAAAAACACTTTAAATCTCTTTCGTAATATAATAAAGAATAGCTTTTCTAGAAATTCAAAGAATCAAAAATCTTATTTACAGAATACCTTAGAAAAGTGAATCTTAAGAACTATACAAATATACGGATAAATATTAAAGTTAACAGTAGGCTCCACGTCACGGATGAAATGTAAGGCATTGTTTGTATAATAATTGTAAGCGTCGTTACGTTAGCGAGAGTAAAGCTAACATAACCGTAATTCATCATATTAATGCTTTTAATTGGCCTTCATTTACCCGACTTCAAAAAAAGGGGTGAATGACCTCAACACTACTGACCTCAATACTGTCGTGGCGTAGAGGCACAAGCGTGCGATTGTAAACGCGACAGATTATGGGTTCGATTGCCACTCCAGGAAATGGAATTTTTCATTTCCTGGGTTTGGTAACAAGGCAAAGCGCGGCGTTGAGTTCCGCCATTCAGCACGCAATGCCGCCATTCGCCGGAAAGTGGGGAACGGAGTGTCTTAACACTAGGTTCCCTTTGCCTACCCTGCTATATGCGGGATACAGCGTGAAGCTATGTATGTAAGTCCTCAATACGACAGTATTTTTTATTATGTTTGTTACCATATAACTTTTTACTGGGTGAACCAATTTCGATGATAATATTTTCATATGATAGCTAGTGCTTCTGCTGTGGTCCCATTTAGATTTAGTCAAGATTTGACAAGTGCTTTTTGAGTTATTCGTAATAATGTATTTAGTGCATTTTAATTCAAATCGGTTATATTTTTTTGTTAAAATCTTAATTATAGAGCCAAGTGTCTGAGTTCTCTAAGAGAGTAGAAACTGTAGATTATTATAATAGTATGGTTGTAGAAAGCTGAAATTTTGCATGTAGGCTCCTTGTGGAATGTAGGGAAGCACTGATGATGTCTCGAAATACCTATGGAGAATGAAATGGGAAAATACGGGAGGTTTTAGGTTTTATAGTCCACAGAAACGAAGTCGCGGGATACAATTAGTTCTTTATAAAAGTGAATGATCACTTTAAAGTGTTATGTAACATGACAAACAACATGAAATTAATTTTAAAAGTGCAAATGTGTTAGATAAGATCTTAGATCGTAATAAGTACTCGAATAACACTTTATTGTTCTGATAATAATATATGGAGTTGTATAAACATTTTAGAATGTATGAAAGTTTTTAATTACTTAATTTCTTAATATCTTTTTTTTAGCTTCACGCTGTATGCCGTATATAGCAGGGTAGGCAGAGGGAACCTGAGAACCTAGTGTTAAGACACTCCGTTCCCCACTTTCCGCCCAATTGAGGCATTGCGTGCTGAGTGGCGGAACTCAACGCCGCGCATTTGTCTCGTTGCCAAACCCAGGAGATGAAAATACTAAACTTTTACATTTCTTGGAGTGAGAATCGAACCCACAACCTCTCGCGTTTACATTCGCACGCTTGTGTCTCTACGCCACGACACTAGTATACTACTCATATAAACAAAATTCAAAGTTACCCAGTAAAAAGTTATGTGATACACATAAAACAAGCAGGGAAATTGACTTCTTCCATTTTTTTAAATTGGTTAAAATATCTTGCAGCTTACTCATTTTCTTACTAGAACTAACAGGTTTACTTGAACTTTTACTGAGAACTTTGACTAGAGATGTAAAATTTCCGGCTCGAAGCCGTGGTCGTGTTAGAGCGCTAGAAAACTAAAAGCTAATTAGAAAGCTTTGAAACTTACATAAAATTTCCTAGGAAAAGGCTGAGTAGGTAAAGCTCCTTGGCAACTTTTTAAAAAAATACATTTTTTCTTTTGGTGGTTTAAGGTTTAAATACTACTAGTGTCCCCGTTGACGCGTTAACAACGCGTTGCCTAGCAATATATATATCACTTTATCAAACCAAGGTAGTGTGTGTAACATTTATTTTATTAATTTGATATTTTTTTGCGTTATTTTAAAAAGATATTATCATTCTGCACTCCTTCGCTATATAAGGGAAGGGAGTATTTTTTCATTCTTCTCTCCGTCTACCGCTTTAAGCGGCAGAAAGTTAAGTGGCGGAACGTAAACGCGCGCTTCGTTCTTGCTTCGTTTCTTGCGTTCTTTAACTGAGAATCGAACCCATAACTAACTTCGTGTACAGTCACACGTACCACTGCGCCACGGCTCGTTATATATATTGATATTATCCTAAATGTTAATTAATAATTACAATTATGCTACATTTGATCCACACCGCAATTAATCCTGCTTAATTAGCAATTTTAATGTATCTATTATTGTAATTGTCATACTGAATATGTAATCATAACAGGGCCATCGTGGCGCAGTGGTATAACGATTAACTTTAAAACCGTTGTTTGTGGGTTCGAACTCACAAATTTATATATATCGATCGATAAATATATATCGATTGGTTCACCTTACCGGATACATTTAGTATTGGTAGTACTTACAATAAGGTGGTTTTTCTGATCGTCTGTTTTATCAATAAAAAAAAACATTAATGAAAAAGTTTCAATAATTCTTTAGTTTTGATCCTCACTTCTAAAACTTATAAGTGAAAAGTAAAAGCTTTTTTAAAAAGATATGATTTATTATTTTTAAAAGCACTTAGGTTGTACGTGGTGTGACTTCATTGCTTCATTAAATTAGACTTAGCAAGATATTACACACTGAATATTTATTGCTCGTAAAAGTGCTGTAGGAGATAAAATTTATTATTATAATTGAAATTTGCAAATACTAACTATATTACGAGTACTATTAAATGTATATAATGTTTTATTTCATTTTTATTAAATTAATTAACCCTGCTTCAGTAGTGAGATATAAAAAGAAAAAAAAATAGACGACAAAATATTTACTAAAAAGTAATATTATTACAAATAACTCAAAAACTACTTGATACGATTGCATCTTAACTAAATTTTAATGGGATAACACTAGAAGTACTAGATATCATATATAAAAAGAATCATCAGAACTGGTTCATTCAGTAAAAGTTATGTGGTAACACACATATAAAAATACAGTCAAATTGATAACCTTTTAAATACGGTTAAAAAGCGTTACATTTTAAACAAGTTGCTATTTATTTATATTTAACAAAAACTAAATTAAAAAACTAAATTAGTAAATATCCTGATTAGTGCACCGCCTACCACTACTTTATACAAATCAAATATCCAAAGGTTGCCTGGAAGAAATCGCTTTAAGCGATAAGGCCGCCTTATTGTACGCTATTACTACTTCTATGTTCTATGTTCTATGTTCTATTTGTTTATTTGTGTGCAATAAAGAATATTTGTATTGTATTGTATTGTAAATTCATCTAGATGAACTTTATAACAACAAATACAAATAAATTATAACTTACAAAGATTATGAGTAAGTTGCCCTTAATATGAAAGGTGTTGTGTATGGGTTTGTGGATTCCACCCCAGAAAAAGAAAATATTAAATAATATTTAATATTTTCATTTCCACGCTCCGGTAAAGGTAAAGTGCGGTGTTGAGTTCCGCCATTTAGCATGCAATGCCTCAATTCGGCGAAAAGTGGGAACGAAAATGTTAAAAGAGAACGGAGTGTCTTAACACTAGCTTCTCTGGTTCCCTCTGCCTACCCTGCTATGTGCGGGATACATCGAGAATCTAAATAAAAAACAGTAACTATATTCACAAACGTGAAACGTGGAACTTTTCTGAAAATAGAAAGAAAAAAATTAAAATATTAACACAAAAACGTTCATAAATTATGAATTTTCGCTCACCAGAAAAGTTTAATCACTTAATAGCAAAATTGTTTTTTCTCTTATTTCAGATATCGGCAATTGTATTTGAGTATTCAGTCGGACAGTTACATTAAGTATTAAAGGCGGTAAAGTGGAATTGGCTGTGGATACTTTTCCCATATCTCGGTATCGAGCGGCCACGCCCACTCCCTCCCCTCGCCCGATTGAATTAAACTCGTTTGATTCAATGCTTTTCATTAGAAATTATTATTAAACAACTATCTGTATCTCGCGTTTTCGCTTGCGTGAGTTTTTAACACTAAAAATACAATTTTTCGTTTTCGTAGAAAAGGTCAGCATACTAAATTTTAGATTGTGCTATGTGCAGTAGTTTCGCCTGTACGTTGTTTGTCAGTCACTTAGCTATATTTGGGTATCTCTATATATGAAACACTTGAGTTACAAATGACTGACGACAGTGAACAAATCTGAAATTTGTCATGTAGGTGTATTGGGGATGATTCAAATAGAATTTCTCGAAATTTCCATGAAAACGGGCCTTAATAGAATTTTAAGTAGTATTGTCGACGCTAACAAAGCCGCAAGACACAGCTAGTATGTTATATAATACTAAATACTTGTCTTCATATTATGACCAAATTAAATAAAATTACAGCCAGTCTGTTATTCTGATGTAAAGCTTTATGACTGTAGGTACTGACTAGATGAGTCAGTTCAGTAGTATTTGTTTGTTACATTAGTAGCTTCACGCTGTATCTCGCATATAGCTGGGTGGGCAAAGGGAACATGAGAACCCAGTGTTTAGACACTCCGTTTTCTTTCAACATTTCCGTTCCCCACTTTCCGCCGGATTGAGGTAATGCGTGCTGAGCGTAGTATATTAGTACGGTTAAGATAAATAAAGATATTGTATAATTTGGGGTGCAGAGGCTTAATATCTATTTGTATACGCGACGGTTGTGGGTTCCTTCTCGTCTTGGTACACAACGCGGCGAAGAAAAGTTGTGTTGTTTTTTATAGCATGAAAAAAAAGGAACGGGCCATCGTGGCGCAGTGGGGCAGCGTCTGCATAAAAACATGATTCCTGATAGATACGATCCGTAGTCGGGGGAAAGTGAAGGATGGGAAGGGTAGGAAGAGGGAGTGGAGAGTAAGATACTCTATTCTATCTGATTATTTCAAAATCAAAATCAAAATATTCTTTATTCAAGTAGGCTATTATAAGCACTTTCGAATCGTCAATTTACAAAGGTGAATGAGGTATTCTACTGTGCAAAATAACAACGTAATATAAATATAAGTCAATTTAGTCAATTCTGTGAGAACTCTCGACAAATTAAACTATGTGTTGCTCTGTAAAACAAAGATTAATTTATTTTTTATAACTTTTACATTTTTACATTAATAAAATACAAATACACAACTACAATTACCTGTAAAACAAAGAAACGACATTTAAAGTTACTTTGTCGATCTCTTTTCATTACTTAACATAATCTTCATTTCACTTTTATTTTTATCACTGTAAATCCGACGCCATTTTGTCTTTTTAATTAAATCTTATTTTCCTAACCACTCACGCCATCTATCTAATCAACATCAACAATAGTAAAGCACGCCCAAATTCGAACTACTAAAGAAAGGAATTCAATGGTATTTCCTTACATAAATAATAAAAAAGGTATGTTTTGTGAAGGAAAGGTCAAAAAGAAACCATTTTCATGTCTTATATTTCATCAAATATGAAACTACTGTAGTTTATTTCAGTGTTCATTAATATAGTCTCCAAAGCCTCTTCCTAACAGAGTACTTTCACAAGATGAATTGAGTTTCATTAAGGCGTTTCCCTCACATTTATTGCAGTGGCTCCTTGAGATGAAAAGACAAAATTACACTTGCTGTGTTGAAATGAAAAATGTTTACTATAACATAATGTTTACTGAAATAAATTTCAATAAAAAAGAAAAATGACTTGAAATAAAATACACTAAAAAGTAACATTATTATGAATAATTCAAAAAGTACTCGTTAAACCTTAACTAAACTCATAAAGTCGAATTGAGAACCTCTTAATTTTTTTGAAGTCTATTAATAACTTGTGACTATCGAAACATGTCATGTTACGTCACCGATATTGAGAGTAGACGCCGATATGGACAATACTAGACTCAAGGGCAGCTCAACCTATAGTGCACGGTGTGCAATGCACACAGGGACCCGCTGTCAGGTCTAGGGGGCGCCAGGGTTTCATTGCACCCGAGCGCTACACGAGCTAGAGCCGCTCCTGAGTAGAATTTTGTCAGAGAGAAGATAATATTCTTTATTCCACATAAAGTTTACAAAAAATAAAAGACAATAGTACTGGATGTCGACAAAGGTGGACTTATCTCTAGAAGAGATCTCTTCCAGACAACCTAATAACAAGACACTCCGTTCTGGGTTTTCTTTATAAAATTGAGATATTGCTATAAAAACTACCATGTTTATAGCCAGATACTAATTCATTCAATTTAGTTCTGCAGAGATTGCACTGTTGTTCTCCGTCTTTTCCCACCATTTCGACACACCGGTTCTCATTTTCCGCTCATTTTAGTCACACTGTTTATTAGGTAATCTAAACAGAATAGGAGAATATGTTACTTCACGCTGTATTCCGCATATAGCAGGGTAGGCAGAGGGAACCTGAGAACCTAGAACCTAGAACACTACGTTCTCTTTCAACTATTCCGTTCCCCATTTTCCGCCAGATTGAGACATTGCGTGTCGAGTGGCGGAATTCAACGCCGCGCTTTGCCTTGTTACCAAACCCAGAAAATGAAAATACTTCATATCCTGGTGTGGGAATCGAACCCACAACCTGTCGGTTTACAGTCGCACACTTGTGCCTTTGCGTCACGACAGGCGTTTAATATGAGAATATGTAGTTATATATTACTAATATTCCCTCGTGTACAATAATTTCTAACCCCCCCGCCATAAGCACCTTACAGAGCACATGGGAAAGGATCTTAGCTTCCTCACAAATCACTATTACTAAAAGTACATATCTATCGTAGTCCAGTGGGAAGCGTAGGACTGTAAAAGCGATTCTCACTCTGAGGAACGGTTAAATTGAATTACTTTAATTTCTCCGCTCTGTTATGACAAAGAGCAGCGTTGACTGCCGTCAACAAGCAACGTCTCGATTTAGGATGCAAAATCGATCACTGGGTGTTTTAGTCTTTTAGTCGGGATAAAGCGTGGAGCTACTAAAAAAATATTAGCTGTTAAAAAAAAATAGTGTAACTGGACTCTCTTAGAATACACTACGTCTAAGCTCTACCAGTCTTGTAAGCCTGGTTTAAGTTAATGCAAAGTACAAAAATAGTAAAAAAATATATTTAAAAAAAAGTACGGACTTGTAGATGTGTTTGTATTGACAATAATAATAAAAAAAATATATTATTATTTGAAACAAAAAAATTGGACCCTTTTTATATAAAATTTATATTTTATACCAACACATTAAATGAATAAAACAAACATTACGCACACTACCATATATATGACACACACTTTTACATAAAATGACATACATTTTGACGTTGCCAAGACAACGCGAATTTTACACATCGACAGGGATATTTTCGAAATACGTGATGATATCAAAAAGAATTACTGGCGTATTCGATTCAAGATAGACCATTGCCAATCGGGTCACGTCCAAACTTGGATACGAATCGATATGTCATCTCAAAGTCACTCGATTTGTATGTAAAGCGACAGATTGTTCTACATTGTAGTCTATGCTTAGTTTATCTATTTATTTAATATTTAATAGAGACGCAAAATTGTTATAAGAAGCTCTTGCCCTTTGCCCTTTTAAGAGCATTTTAGAAAAATAGGTATATAAAATATAAAAGATACTTTCGGGATATAATGTATAATCAGGCGTTGAAGTCAACTTATGTATACATTTTTCTTAGCTTCACCCTGTATCCCGCACATAGCAGGGTAGGCAGAGGGAACCAAAGAACCTCGTGTTAAGACACTCCGTTCCCTTTTTAACCTCTCCGTTCCCTACTTTCCGTCGAATTATGGCATTGTGTGCTAAGTGCTAGCTAAGTGGCGGACCTCAACGCCGCTTTTTGCCTTCTTACCAGAGCGAGGAAATGAAAATACTAAATATTACTTAGTATTTTCATTTCCTGGCGTGGGAATCGAACCACAACCTGTCGCATTTACAGTCACACCCTTGTGCCTCTGCGCCACGACAGGTCTCTACATTCATAATTTTTTTAAAAAACTGAATAGGCATTATAGAAAATGAATAAGTTTATTTACAGAGTGGATAAATTACTAAATGTTAAATTGACAACCAATCAAACAAATTCACATAAAAATATACAATATTGATACACTATATGTCCTAAAAATATGAAGATCCTGCCTGTTAATATGATTAATCAACATATTCACGCTTGATACGGATATATGCCAAATGGCCTGTATACCAATTCCACGCCTTAGAATATCATTGAGACGCAGTGGGTCAGAGTCTGACTGAAAACGAGATTGATTGTGGGTTCGATTCCCACTCGGAGAAATGATTATATTTAAATTATTTTCATTTCAAAAGTTATTTCAAACAAGACGCAGTGTTGAGTTTGCTTTAACACGCAATGTCTGAAATCGGGTGGAAAGCGGCGAACGAAGTGTCTTGACACTATCCTGCTAAGCGGAATAAAAAGCAAATTGAATTCTTCTTCTGTTTGTATGTTACAATCAAAACTTACAAATAAATTTTAAACATGCCTGTCCTGAAACTGTATACTGTATTTTAATTCCACGCCTTAGAGTAAGGTGTTGGTTGCTAAACAGACTGTAACTTCAAAAATGACAGAATATTAAGAAGGGAATAATTTGTTATAAAAACTGGACTCTTTTGGGAATACATAGACACACTGAGCTCTATGACTTAGTCTAATGAACTTACTCTTAAGTAATGGAAACGTATTAAAGAACTAATATGTAAAGCTAAATAGTTCTAAAAAAATATAGACTTATTATGTGGAACGCCTGTCGTGGCGCAGAGGCACAAGCGTGCGACTGTAAACGCGACAGGTTGTGGGTTCGATTTCCACTGCAGGGAATGTAAAATTTAATTGTTAAGACACTCCATTCTCTTTCAACATTTCCGTTCCCCACTTTCCGCCAAATTGAGGCATTGCGTGCTGAATAGCGAAACTCAACGCCGCGCTTTGCCTTGTTACCAAACCCAAGAAAATATGAAAATACTAAACATTTCCTGGAGTGGGAATCGAACCCATAATCTGTCGTGTTTACAGTCGCACACTTGTGCCTCTGCGCCACGACAGGTGCATTATGTGTAATACTTTTATATTTGAAATATACAAATATGTTATGGGATCACATCAGAAACACGAGCATATCATATGAAAAAAGGATCATCAAAATTGACATCAAAATCCAGTAAAAAGTGATGCGTGTGTTAGCAGATTAAAAATATAGTCGAAAAACTCCCTCCTTTTTTTGAAATCGGTAGAAAAGAAAATTACTTGTGTACAACAAGCTTTTGAATTTTAAACTTGCGTCACGTAGGGCGAAAGTCAACTAGTATGAGAATACACAGAGGAGATCCCTCGACAGAATGTAAAGATGGACGCACACTGACTAGGGAATACTATATAAATATTTACAATTATAGAGTACACTAGTAACTCACCCTTGCTTTGTTTGTGAGAATACTATTAATTCTTTTAATTAAATTTTTGAGCATTAAGTTTTATTATTTTAACGTTGAGTTCCGCCACTCAGCACGCAATGCCTCAATTCAGCGGAATGTGGTGAACAGAGTGTCTTAATACTAGGTTCTTAGGTTCCCTCTGCCTACCCTGCCATATGCGGGATACAGCGTGAAGCTAAAATTATACTTATTACTCTTTCACGCAAAAACACTGCACAGATAGAGGTACATTTATAGTTGTATAGATTAAACTTAGAATAACATATACATAACAATTTATAAGGATATTGTGTGATTTGACTACAACATATGATAAATAACCACTACATAATATAAGGATTAACCAAATAAAAGCCTAAAAATTAGCTTTTAGAAAAAGTGTGGAGCTTCACACTTCACTCCATTCTAACATATCTATATATGTATATATATGCGTGGAGCAAAAACTTTGGACTTCTATTTACGAAAATTACGCGTACGGAGGAGTATGAAACTTGGCACACTTATAGTTTATATAGAGAAGGAGTGCAGAATGCTAATATTTATTTAAAATAACGCATAAAAAGTATATTAAATTCACAAAATGAATGTTACACACACTACAATGGTTTGACATCCATGTTTATATAAAGTGACATAGACATCGCGTTGTTAACGCGTCAACGGTATTAATGAAGACATTGTGCGTGTGACACGGCAGAACTCAACACAGCGCTTAATTTTTACAAAGCGGCAAAATAAAAATAATTTAAATATAATTCATTTCCACGAGTGGGAATCGAACCCAAAACTAATTTCTTTTATGTTTTAGTTAGACGTTTACTAACACGCTGTTCCACTAAACCATACCTTTGTGTCAGTTGCCAAGTTTTATTATCTATTCAATTTAGATCTTGCAGCTCATCTTAAATTCTATTTCAACTAGAACAAAAACTAAAAATTAGGTCTCACCAAATATAACCTAATATAACTTTTATTTCTTTAGCCATAAAGTATAAAATTCATTGTATAATACTTATTGAGTTTAGCTCCAACTACTGTTTTAAAAAGATCGTATGAGTAACAAGCGTTTTAAACTATATTCTATTGGTTAAGGAATAAAGTAGAAAATTAAATGATTTTTTGTGTAGAAGAAGAAACTTTCGTAGAGAAAAAGGTTTAAATTCTATTTGTAAGTTTCTGTGATTAATCAAATTGTAGGAAGTTATAAAAGCTGTGAAAATACTATTTCTTCATTTTTTTATCTTCACGCTGTATCGCACATAGTAGAGTAGGCAGCGGTAATTTGTTCAGTTCAGTTCAGTTCAGTTCAGTTCTTTAATTATGGCGCTTCGAGCGTGCCAGAGGTCATTTGACCTGGAACTGGAACTGGAACTTGGAAACCTAGTGTCAAGACACTCCTTTCTTTTAAGATTTCGTTCCCCACTTTCCGTTGAATTAAGGCATTGCGGAGGAATGTATGTGGTGGAACTCAACACCGCGCTTTGCTTTGTTACCGGAGCGAGGAATTAAAAGTATTAAATATTTATTGTTATAAATATTTAAAATCAAAATCAAAATATTCTTTATTCAAATAGGCTATTACAAGCACTTTTGAATCGTTAATTTAAAAAAGATGTCAGTAGTGTCAGTCCTCGGAAGCTACCACCGGTTCGGAAGGCAGTTCTGCTGAGAAGAGCCAGCAAGAAACTCAACAGTTAGTTGCTCCTTTAAAATAAAATTTTATAAATTTATTTTATATTTTATTTTACGATAAGCCTCCGGAGCGAGCGAGCTTTTAGAGCATAAACGGCATTTAATTCCATACATTAACATCTGTATAGTATTCTTGGACAGAATAATATAATTTTCTTAATAATATATTTTTAATAATGGAAGGAATAAGTGGAAATCAAACTCACAACCTGTCGCGTTACAGTCGCACCTTTGTGTCTCTACGCGCTGATTGGCATTCTTCGTGGTGGACTTACCAGCAGGTTGAACAGGCTAAATAGGCAGATTTTTTGCTACCATAGAAATTCAAGACATTTCTGTATGATAACTTTTTGATGTCTTACAGATAAGTCTGCAATACGTTTTGCTAATGACTTCTAATTAAAAAAATCACAATGTATAATTAGACAGCAAACAAAACCGCCAGTTTGCCACTCTCCAACCAGTGCTTGACATCTGCTAACACTTTTAAGTTGAAAGAGAGCGAAATTGTAGTAAATATGAAATATACGTCATATAATTAACAATCGTTAAGATTAGAAAAAAAGACGGCAAATATTTGGCAGTTTATACTTTGGAATCAAATCCTATAAATGTTCTTCTGATTTTGGAGTATAAGGGGTATTCCACGTTCAAAAGATAGCCAAAAATTGTAGAAAAAAATGTAAAAATTTGTAGTTTCCGATTCTAGTAAAAAAATGTATTTTAATATATGTGACAATGGGCGAAGCCAAAGAAGTATGCAGTAACCGTAGCGTTTGACTCTCCGTTCTCTCCAATAAGGCGTAAAGGTAAAAAATATGACCATAAAAATATACATAGCATTTAGTGTACAAGTTATAAGGTTCCGTAATTCGATTTCCGAGATTCGTTCAGTAGTTTTCGCGTGATACAATATCAAGTAACCCCACAAACGTTCACTTTTATAATATTACCTGTAGAATGATACGACTTCGTACAATAATGCTAACATAATTCCAATTTAAAAAAAAATACTCATTATTCATATATTAATATTTAACCGACAAAAAAGAAGGAGGTTGACAATTCGACTGTATTGTTTTTATATAGATACATATGTTACCGCATATCTTTTTACTGGGTGAACCAATTTTTTTTTTTTTTTATATGACAACTAATGCTTCTGATATGGTCCCGCCTAAATTTAGTTAAGATCTGACGATTAGTTAATGAGTTATTCGTAATTATTTAACATTTCAGTGTTTTTTCATAAAAGACTTCTTTTTCAGTTAAAATCTTTAGAATTCCAAAAAAAGCTTATTATCATACCAAGCAACATGAATATATTTATTCCAAATATAAATGACATCAAAAACATAGGGATTGATCGTCATTTACATAATAATAATAATATTGGATGTGTCGCACTGTACTGCACTGCGCATGCGTCGCCACATCGACCGCTATTCACACCCCCCACAGCTAGGGGTTGCTAAGTTTAGCACTGAAAACTATATCTGAGTTTTTCTTATACTTTCGTATGTATTGTGAGTGTAATATATTTATTTTTGATGTTTTAGAGTGTTAATCCACACTTAGGAAACGATAAATATTTAATAAATAACATTCTCTCTTGCCAAATGATTATTCTTTGAGAATTCTTGGGTAGCAGAAATTAGCAAAAATTTTCCTACAGAGATGCTAACAACATAAATAAGTTGTAACAAGCCTATAAGAATTTCGATGCAGCTGGATATAGGACGCATGGCTTAGCGGTCAGAGCGCTTGGACGATTTTCAATAGGCGCGGGTTCGAGACCCGCTGCGTTCAAATTTTTATACGTTTTCTAAATATGTTAGTGTGTTTTTATTATGTATTTAATACAAATTCCTAAATAATACATAGAAAATTATATTTTAACGAACGAACCGACTATTGTAAAGTGTTCGAAGTGTTGGGTTTTGTAAAATTTAATTTTAAGTACGCTTTATTTATTTTCTAAGACGAATTCTTTTGAATGCCATTTCGATAAAATAATATAGATTAAATATTTAAAAAATGTGAAAATAGGGTAGGCAGAGGGAATCTGAGAACCTAGTGTTAAGGCACTCCGTTCCCCCTTTCCGCCGAAATCCTGGAAATGAAAAATTCCATTTCCTGGAGTGGGAATCGAACCCACAACCTGTCGCGTTTACAGTCGCACGCTTGTGCCTCTGCGCCACGACAGGCGTTAAAATGTGAAAATAAATATCAAAAATCTTACATCTCATCAAATCTTACAGGTAGTTGAAAACGTTATTTCGCCTTAGTTACATACTTTGTTTGACGAAAATGTTTTGAAATATTATTGTTTTAACTGTCCTCTTACTGAAAACCAATAACACCTTTTAGTTGTGCCACTTTTAAATTGTACCATTTTTTTTTTATTAGCAATTAATGAAACTGAATATACAATTACATTTAAATACTTATTAAATGTTATTTTATTATATTCATTGCGGAACAAAGTCTATTATTCTCTTACCTATACTAATGTGTAGAATGTTGGAAGTTGGAACCTAATATTAGGATCATAAAGAGACTACTGGGATTCGAATTCGTAATTATCTTAATATATATCTTTATGTAATCTAAACTAACATATTAAAGCTAATAAATTTGTTTGTTTGAACGTGCTTGTCTCTGGAACTACCAGTCAGATTTGCAAATATTTCAATGATTGAATCAATGGTGGGCCCCTGTTTTGTTTTTTTAACTTCACGCTGTATCCCGCATATAGCGGGGTAGGCAGAGGGCACCAGAGAATCCAAAGAGAATGGAGTGTCTTAACACTAGGTTCTCTGGTTCCCTCTGCCTACACTAATATATGCAGGTTACAGCGTGAAGTTAAAAAAAGAAAGAAATTAAATAGTACAGTTAATAAGTATAACTCAAAAACTACTTGTCGGGTCTTAACTAACTTTAAATGAGACAAATATCAAAATTTTGTTAGGTGGCAGGAGGTTCGTCCTCCGTCTGGCTCGCGACCACTATCATGTCAAAGACGAACCGCCAAATATCTAATAATGTGCTCCAGTTCGATGGCATGTAAGCCAGATTTTCCCCTTTCCCACCCATCCTTTCCCCAAAATGTGGTGGTTCCGATAGCGGACTACTACATTGTCCCCCCTTCCATCAGTATCCTCTAGGTCGGCAACGCATCTACAACATCTCTGGTGTTGTAGATGTCTATGGGCGAAGGTAACCACTTACCATAGGACGGCAAACGAGCCGTCCGTTATCAATAAAAAAAAATAAATAAAAAAGGGTTCACCCCGTAAAAAGTTATACGGTAACACGTAAAAAAATACACTCGAATTGATAACCACCTTTCTTTTTGGAAGTCGGTGTATTAACTTAAGGAACATAATTAAAACAAAGCTTTTTCTTAAAAGCTCCTAAAACAAAAGATTACTATATCCAGCCGTACACAAAAATCTATTGTATCCCAATTTTTCTACTAAATCAGTTTCCACCAATAAAAGAAACCGGATTATATTCAGTGAACATTGTCCCGATACAACGCAAGCTTAATTAAGTTCACTAGCTCGTCGTTTTGGTTCTTAAAAAATAAGGTGATAACACACATTAAAAAAACATTTTTTTAGCTTCATGTTGTATCCCGCTCATAGCCGGGTAGGCAGAGGGAATCTGAGAACCTAGTGTTAAGACACTCAGTTTTCTTTTAACATTCCGTTTCCCACTTTCCGCCAAATTGAAGCAGTGCGTGCTGAGAGGAACTCAACGCCGCGCGATGCCCTGTTATCAGAGCGAGGATGTGAAAATACTAAATATTATTAATTTTTTTTTATTTCCTGGCATGGGATCGACCCCACAACCTGTCGGGTTTGCCTCTGCGCCACGCCATTTAAATTGATAGCCTCTACCTTTTTTTAAAGTCGGTTAAAATAAATTACTACCACAAAGGTAACAAAGTATATGAGAACGAAGTTGTGGGTAACAACTAGTATATAATATAAGAGTTTGTGCTACACAATTATAAAGTTTAGAAAAGCTCGTTTAAACTTTTGATAGTCGATATGAGTATTGGTTGTATGAAATGTTTGTAAAAGCTAGCTTGTTAGTAAAACTGTTTTACACGTGTACGACAATAGGAGATCAGACATTGTAACAATATGTTAGTGATATTTTTATTTTTTTATTAAATTGGGTGTTTTTATATGGTCATTTCGCTCATCATGGGTATGTATCTGTACTAGGCATGAATAAGTTGATAAAATGGATATGGCAATTTTCAGGGCAGGCATTTTTAAGTTAAAGGTTTTCCCATAAATTCTGTTGAAATTATGCCTTAATAAAAGTGGTTTCAGCGTAATAATCATTTTGCGTTGATATATAAAAATAAAAGATGTGGAACATTTGATGAACGATCACAATAGTCAAATTAAACTATAAGGAATGACTACATATATGCCTGTATGGTCAATGACTACAGGCAGAATTTTCAACGAAAACGGTTCATAAGTAGAATTAGTAGTGTGGGAAAGTGTCATTTCCTCGCTTTGCTAACAAGTCAAAACACGGCGTTGAGTTCTGCCACTCTGCAATGCCTCAGTGCCTCAATTCAGAGGAAAATGGAAAATGGAAATATTATTTGAACAGAGATTTCTCAACATTAGGTTCTCTATTTCTCTCTGCTTACCCTACTATATACGGGATATAATGTAAAGCTAAAAAAAAAGGTGGGCAGGGTCATAAAATGTACCTTATGCTAACGAAGTTCAGGGTCGTCAACTAGTTAAAGACGAAATAATTATTTTTTTTATTTTTTTTTTAACTTCACGCTGTATCCCGCATATAGCAGAGGGAACCAGAGAACCTAGTGTTAAGACACTCCGTTCTCTTTCAACATTTCCGTTACCCACTTTCCGCCGAATTGAGGCATTGCGTGTTGAGTGGCGGAACTCAACGCCGCGCTTTGCCTTGTTTATTATTTTTTATAATTACGAAGCAACCTAACAATTGGAGCTCTCTTAACGAAATAATAATATTAAATATTTGAATTTATTGCATTTCTTCAATGCAGTTAGCTCATGATAAACTACATGCATTCGTGTCAAGACTCAGTAAAGCTCAGGTCAAGTTCATGCTACTACACGTATTAAGGCGATTGTGTATGCATTATGATACTTCAGTAAGCTTTTGAGCTTTTAATAGAAATCTAAAACCTAATAAAAAAATAATAACATTTATTTACATACATACATAGCTTCACACTGTATCCCGCATACAGCAGGGTAGGCAGAGGGAACTTGAGAACCTAGTGTTAAGACACTCTGTTCCCCACTTTCCGACGAATTGAGGCATTGAATGCTGAGTGACGGAACTCAACGCCGCGCTTTGCCTTGTTACCAAACCCAGGAAATGAAAAGTTCCGTTTCCTGGAATGGAAATCGAACCCACAACCTGACTCGTTTACAGACGCATGCTTGTGCCTCTGCGCTAAGACCGCCTGTCTTAGTAGATTAAAGTAAATGTTTTTTAAGTTCAGTCATTTTTTTTTAAGTTATTTATTTATTGATATTTGTCTCCTACAACACATTGTGCCCGCTTTTATCTGTAGATCCTTTCAGTTAGGTTGCCTGGAAGAGATCACTTTTGGTGATAAGGCCGCCTTTGTGCATTTGTTGTATTATTTAAGATTTTTTCTTTATGTATAATTTCAAGTGTGCAATAAAGTTTTTCTATCTATCTATCTATCTACAACAAATGCCTTCTTAAAAAATGCCCACATTCACAAATCAAACAACTTCAAGTAAAAAAAATATTATATAACATAAAAACAGAACTTACAAAATAATATAATAAATAAGTGTATATTGTATATGAGTATGAACCATTATAAAAAAAACTCATAAATATATGAGTTAGAGACTAATAATAATTAGCATCTATAAATAAAAATAGACTAATTCCTAATATTAAATTTGCATTTGACGATTGCGTGTCGTAAAGTTGCTCAGTTAGTATTTATGTTGTCAGACGGTATATTTCATATGTTCAAAATATTTTATTTATTTTAGTTTCGTTTCACATAATTGCCAACCATTATATTCATAAATTATAAGGAACAAAAAACCCGACAGAACCAATTCTTCAAATTTAGATAGCAAATACAAATAAAATAAGTTATAAAAGCTAGTTATGTGTTATATAGTTGAAATGTGCTAATTAAACCCTCTCATTTGGTTTTTTTTTGTTTTTATTCATGACGTAACTGCTTCTAGAGAGCGCCATATTGAATTAAATGTGACGTCACATATCTAAGAACACTTGGAGTATCAATATCTACCTAACGTCATTTTAATTATATAATTCGGTCCAGGGGTTTGGAGGATATGAGGTAATAAAGAATATTACAAACATGATACGCGCGAAAATCATAACCCTCCTCTGACAGTCGGGTAAAAAGCTGCTTCACGCTTTATCCCTTACACCCTGTAGAAGTAAATGTAAGAGAGAACATAGTGTCAAGACACTCCTCTTGCGGTTTTCCACACGAGTTCGAGGCATTGTTGTGTAAATTTAATTCAGCCTCAATTCGGCGGAAAGTGGGGAACTGAGTGTCTTAACACTACGTTTCCTCTGCCTATCCTGCTATATATAGCTATATATAGCTTCACGCTGTATCCCGCATAGTAAATATTCATATATGTATGTATGAATATTTACTAGCTTATTTATTTATAATGCGCATTTTATAATGTTTGTTAGAGTAACATTCTTATCAAAATTGATAAGAATGTTTATCAAATAAACAAAAGGTAAAAATTGCTACCTTCACTGGTTTTAGTATTTAACGCAAGTTAGTTATGGGCTAGCTATCAATAACAATAGATTCGATAAGTTTTAATATAATAAGTAACCTAATATATGTACTAATGTATAATATATAGCACCTATGTACTCACATTCTTTCAGTTTTTTTGTGACTGCCTTACGGTAAGTAAGACCATAATATTAAGTAATTTAAGATAATTAAGATTTTACAAAAAAAAAGACTTCGAAGAAAATACACTAGAAACTAAAATTGTTATGATCAACTCAAAAACTATTCATCGGATCTTTTACTAAATTTAAATGGACCAGATCAAAAGGGCGAGGCGTCCATACAACTTGGTTCCCATCATCTTTCCTACCGAGTTTTCAAAGTACAAATACGACACCTAAAAAAACAAAATCAAGCAAGGTGTAAGAGCTAAAAAGAAAATAGGTCACCAGGAAAATATTAGGCATAAAATTCGAAAAAACAAGCTTTGACATCTTAAAGATCTAAAAAAAGGGTCATCGCCAAAATTCGATGGTGAAATCACTAAATACCTTTGCATACATCCCGTACCGGCTTCCCTAAATATACATCGGCTTCTCTAAATTTACCGGCTTGCCTAACTAAAATTTCCACCCTTCCCCACTACTAGCTATCATATAACAAATTATCATCAAAATTGGTTCAACCAGCAAAAAGTTATGCGGTAACACGCATTAAAGTACAGGTGAATTGAGTACTAATCCTTTTTGAAGTCGGTTATAAATCAGTAATATACAAACTAATCTAATTTTTTTTTTCTTTTTTTTTCTTCACGCTGTATCCCGCATATAGCAGGGTAGGCAGAGGGAACCTGAGAATCTAGTGTTAAGAAACTCCGTTCTCTTACAACAATTCCGTTCCTCACTTTCCGCCAAATTGAGGCATTGCGTGTTGAGTGGCGGAACTCAACGCCGCGCTTTGCCTTGTTACCAAGCCCAGGAAATGAAAATACTAACATTTCTTGGAGTGAGAATCGAACCCACAACCTGTCGTGCTTACAGTCGCACGCTTGTGCCTCTGCGCCACGACAGGCTTTAATCCACATTTAACATTATAAAAACGTAAGTAACTTCAAACTGACTGTATGTTTGGTTGATTATACTCGTATTTGTAAATTTAAGTTTCACGCCTAAAGTGCTGAGCTGTTTGTGATGCAACTTTCTAATCCATAACTTTTTTAAATGGCACAATGGGAGAGAATGTGACAGAATACGTAACTGATTCCATACTCACTCCGGGAATAATGATGATTAAATTTAAATGATTATCATTTCTTCGCTCTGGTAAGACAAAACGCAGCGTTTAGTTCCGCCACTCAACACGCAATGTCTCGAATTCGAATAGAAAGAAGATAACAGAGTGCACAGACACTATGGTCTCTCTATTGAGCCTATTTCTAAGGCATTATTGTCACTAATAAATAATTGTGAAATATTGACTGAGAAAAAGAAAGTCCCGCTGAGTTTCTTGCGCCGGTTCTTCTCAGGTCTCCGAGTCATTAACTTTACCGACTTACTGAACCGGTGGTAAATTATTTGACGTTCAAAAAATGATGCATGTAACTTCTTACTTTGAATAAAATTATTTGAATTTGAACTTGAATCTACCCTACTATACGAGATAGAGCGTGAAGCTGAAATAAAAAATAAAATAATCCATACATTACGACTACTCAGCCACGATATTATATGTACGAGTATATCGTGTGTTCCACACGCGATGCTCGTAAAATAACTTATTATTAGCTTAATTGTAAATATTTTTACAGTAACTTATATTATAGCCCTTCAAATGAATCATTTGACATAAGGTATACTATTTCAATAGGAATTAGTGCTTTCATAAATATGGAGTTCTATTAATGTAAATGCGCAAGGTGGATTTTTGTTAGTCTTTCACGCAAATACTACTGAATCGATCTATATGAAACAACAGTAATATAGCTTCTATATCAGAATAACATATGAATAATACAATTAAAGAAAAAGGAAAGTTAAGGAGATTTTTAGCCCTCAGCAGGGTAGGTAGAAGAAACCTGAGAACTTAGTGTTAAGACACTCCGTTCTCTTAAGATTTCTGTTTCCCACATTCCGCTGAGTTGAGGCACTGCGTGCTGGGTAGCGAAACTCAACCCTGCGCCTTTTATCAGAGCGGGGAAATAAAAATATTAAATATTAATTATTATAAATATTTAATATTTTCATTCCCTAGAGTGGGAATTGAACTCAATTCTGTCGCGTTTACAGTCGTACGCTTATGCCTCTGAGCCACGACAGGTTTCTATGGAATTTCTTCTCTTATATGTATATACCTACTCCACGAGTCATATTTGAACCCACAACCACTGCGTTTATTTCAATCTGGGTTAACAACTGCGCCGTGATAGTGTTAATAACCGAATATATTGACACAAACTGACTAAGTAAATAGTAATATTGCTAATGGTTTCTTTGAAATAGTAGAAGTTCTCAGTTGAGAATGTATTCACAGTCGAGTTTCAACTTACTTTACTTGGAACTGTGTATTTTAAGTGCGAGTCCATTTCATGATTGCATTTTATGACACTTATAGTGAATTTTGAACTTAAAAATGTAACTGTTAAGTCACTAAGGCGAAGTGTTTAGACTCTCTGACTACCCTGTTGCGGGATAAAGCGTGACAATGCTAATAAGGCAATGAAAACCTATAAAATAAGCAATTACTCGCTTTTTCCTGCATAGCATGGGCTAATAGAGAAACTATTAAAGACATTAAGTGTTGAGTGGCAGAACTTAACGCCGCGCATTTTCACATTGGAGCGGAGAAATTAAAGTAATTTAAATGTGATCATTCGCCTGAAAAAGAATCGAACCCGCAACTGTTTCTTATGGTTATTCATTTCACTCTCTGATGAGATAACGTAAGACATTGAGTTCCACCATTTTCCGACACGCAGTGTCGAAGATTGTCGAAAAGCGGTGAACGGAGTGACATATCTTGACACTAGGTTCTCCTTATTATCTATACATAAATACGTGAAGCAAAAACTTTGGACCCCTTTATACGAAAATTACGCGGACGGAGGAGCATGAAACTTGGCACACTTATAGTTTATATAATGAAGGAGTACAGAATGATAATATCTTTTAAAATAATATATAAATTTTTTATCATCCACATTTATATCAAGTGACATATACATACGTTGCTAGGACGCGTTATTAACGCTTCAACAGGGACCCTAGTATGAGTAAAAGCGTGGAGATTAAAAAAAAGTATTCGTTACTTATTACTTTATTATAATAGCTTTAAACTAGGAAATTTCAAGTGCAGTTGTGTGATGAAGTGGGCTTGGACAACGTCCAAATAGAGCCTTCAAGAAATAGGTTCTGTAGGCCTCGTTAAAATTATATCGTTAGTATAAACTTAACTTGTTTTCAATATATATAAGTTTTATAAATTGTATATGTATATTTTCTTGTAAATTTTATTTCTTCGCTTCTTAAGACTAAGCGCGGCGTTGAGTTCCGCTTCTCAATGTTTCAAACTTGGGTACAAAACGGCGTTTAGCATAGTGTCTTAAAACTAGGTTCTTTATGATTACTTTGCTTAACATGATAAAGCGTAAAACTGCTGTTCTTTGAACTTTTTTATACATACAATACACATACACTTGCGTTACTAAATGATTGACAGACAACGTACAAGCGAAACTACTGGCCAAAGAAAGCTGATATTAGCCATGTAGACCCCTTGGGATGTGTAAGGGAGTACAAAAAGAGAATTTTCCAATAATTTTACACGCAAAAACGTTGAGTTTTTAAAACTGTATTTTAACCGATTTCAAAAAATGTATGAGGTTCCCAATTCAACTATAGTTTTTTATGATTGTTACTGTATAACTTTTTAGTGGGTGAGCCAATTTTGATTATTGTTTTTCTATATGATAGCTAGTGCTTTTGATGTGGTCCCGTTTGGATTTAGTTAAAATCTGACGAGTAGCTTTTAGATTATTCACTCTCGATTTTCATATATTCTTTTCTTTTTTTAACTTCACGTTGTAATCCACATATAGCAGGGTAAGCAGAGGGAACCTAGTGTTAAGACACTCCGTTCTATTTCAACAAATCTGTTGAGTTGCGTGTTGAGTGGCGGAACCTCAACACCGCGTTTGCCTTGTTACCAAACCCAGAAAATGAAAATACTACATTTCCTGGAGTGGGAATCGAACCCACAACCTGTCGCTCTACAGTCGCACACTTGTGCCTCTGCGCCACGACAGGTGTTAAAACTTATAAAATAATTTTATTCGCTAATATTTCGTAATTTATTATCTTATATTGATGTAGTTGTGATTTGTGTGACTAAAAGATAATTTAATCATAGTTCAAAATCAAAGTCACGGAAAAGATTTTAAAAATATTTTTCACTTGAATTAAAGCCCGTGTTTCATAACTGTACATTTGGCAGTAGAGTTAAAAAACGCAGGCTTGAGTTCCGTCATACAACACGCCAGGCACAAATTGATAAACGAAATACCTTATTTATTCTTTATGAACCCCATATTAAAACAAAAATATTAAATCATGTTGTCGTTATTTCCATTCTAATATACTAAGTCAAGGACTTATATACAATCAAACGTTTTCTACGGAAAACTCCAGATACATAATATCGACCATTGGACTGAGAGCCTATTTTTAGCGATCGACCGTCTCTACATACCTACGTGAATTTCAGGAGGTTTTCATTGGTGTTCCCGGAATGACGTCACATGTTTCCACCATCCAATAGGAACTGAAAGTTCTGCGCATGTCTAAGAAGCCTTCGCACCAGCTAGAGGCGACCCAGTCAGTCTGGGCCCACGGTACACAGGTGTGCCAAGCTCGCGGTCAAAATACACAAGGTGAATAACTTATATTATAATAAATCCAAAAATCCTTTATTTTTCCAAAAACATATTGAATTTTACAAATTTTTCGTGATTTTTGTGTATTTTTCTAGTTTTCTAGTGATTTTTTTGCCAATTGCATAATTGGTGTCAGCGTGCGAGCGAGACGGTTATATGTCAGTGGTATCCGAATTATAATATTATGTAATGTTTGATTCATTTCCGGTATGATTTTACGCCATTGCGGCTTTTTTGAAGCTTTTTCATAGAATAAGGAAATGGATTTTTTTTTATTTGGACGTAAATCTCTTTTTATACAGTCTCTTAAAATAATTTGTCTGTAAATATTTTAAGTGAATCTTTTAGTTTTTTTAAAAATACATATATGTTTTTTCGAGCTAGTAATTTAAAATTCATGTTTCAAGATGGTTCGTTGGTAGGTATAAATAATAAATAATTCATAGCTATTTTACCCGGAGGACGTATGCTATTTTATTATATTTACATTCTAACTCTATTAAATCTCTATTAAAACCTTTATTTTAATTTCCTTTAAAGGAAAATAGGAAAAATATTGAAAGATTCGGCATTGTTAATGATGAGTATCGACTTTTTAGTTTTAGGTACTAATTATATTTTTTATTTAATGTTTTTGAATTTTCACTTTATTTGATTTAAGCATTATATGTTTATAATATTAATTCCGTAAAAGTATTTTTCACATTTTTACAATTTAAGACGAAATTTTACTAAAATTACGTCTCGAGTGAGCTTTCGGATGCTTGCCGCCGGAAGTTGCTGCTCAGCCGCATCCGTTCGCCATCTTGTGGCCGGAAACATACTAGCTTTATGACTTCCGCGTCTTTGAGTACCAAAATATAGGGCTTTGTGTCCTCATGTAATTCGTAGGCAAGAAAAGAAACTAACAAAACCTTTTTATACTTCTACAAGGAAGAAAATAAAAAAAAGATTAAAAAACCAAAAAAGGAAAAATCCGTCGGTATTTTTGAAATATTTAAGCTGACTCCATAACTAATTTTAACTACCCAAATTAGATTGGCCGAAGCTAGCGCGGCGTTATGTTCCACCACCCAATACTTAGACACTATTCGATTTTTTGTATTAAAGTCTCATGTCTTTTCCAGAATCCGGCGCACCATGACCAATTAGCCCTTCAACAAACATATCAAACATGCACTGATAGCACTAAGACTAAGTTAAGGAGTATCGATATTTGTTTTATTATCCACGTCAGTTCGGGGCTAGGCCCCTGGGGGTACGGTGGAGGACGAAAGTGCACTGCTCGGGCGGCTGCAGGGCGCTCTGCGGGGGGGCGCGGCGGCCGCTTCTCCCTCAAGAGTCGCGAGCTCGATAAAGGGCTACCTGACCGACAAGGTTGGCTCTCTGCAACTTAAAGATACAGGTAAGAATTAGATTATTTTATATTTAAATTATAAATATGTCCTTTTCTCTATCTTTTCCACGTATTACTCAGTAGGTTTTGTGTTTTTAGGGTAAGGATAAAAGGGATAAATTGAAAACCGTCAACATATTGTTAAACATGCCGAAAACTTATGTTACGTTTACTAACTAAGGTTGAGTTGAAAAAGTTAATTAATTTCTTCATCTAAGAATTCATTATTTAAGAAACATAATCCTTATATTAATAAAGTTAATATATAAAGGCAATTTCTAGTTCTGTCCTGTTTGATCATTTTAGACAAGAGTATATGCACTAGGGGTTCGTGAGGACTTTTACCTGTACGGCACTATACGGAAGCTTTTTTTCAATTTTGACAAAGTAGAAAGCTATGTTTAGCTTATTTATTATACAACTTGATTAAAATAAGTTTTAAGGAATATACGCAATACAAATAATACAGGCAACAATGACCGCATCTTAAATTTTAAACGTCGACCAAATAGATAGAACAGCATAAAATATAATTATTTTATTAAAATATAATGAAGCACAACAGCATGATTTTCATCAGCTTCACCAGGTCTTTGCTTTATCCAGCATAGAGGGAGTCAGAAAAAACCTAATGTCAGGACACTCGGTTCGCAGCTTAAGTAGGGTCTGATTTTGAAATTTTGCTAGCAGTTACATATAGCGTAAGTGTTCAATTCCGCCACTCAACGCTATGGCCTTACTTTCCACCTAAAGCTCGACTTTGGGCGGAAAGTACAGAAAGAGTACCTTGACGCTTGGTTTTTTCTGATTACTCGGTTTTGTAGGAAAAATCGAGAGCTAAAAAATGTTTTTGTAAAAGACCCATTTAGCAGCTAACATTTAATGCAATAAATCTACTCCTAAGAGTAGAATATATAAATTTTGTAGTTTATTAATATGGTAAGATTTGATTACTACTTGGCTTTCCTATAAGGAGAGCCTGTTGGGGAAAATTTCTAATTTCTTTAATTTCTCTTGCGTTATTGAGTGACTGATAGGCAGTAACAGACGAAACTACTGGCCGTACATGTGTGAAATTGGGCATGTAGGCTTATGGAGGAGTTTAGGAAGCACTAAAGGAGGATTTCTTGGAATCTATGTATAAATACGTGAAACTAAAACTTTCGATCCGTTTTACGAAAATTACGGGGACGGAAGAGCATGAAACTTGGCACACTTATACTTTATATAGAGAAGAAGTACAGAATGCTAATATTTTTTTTAAATAATGCATAAAAAGTGTATTAAATTAATAAAATAACAACACATTACCATGGTTTGACATTCACATTTATATAAAGTGAAACATATACGTATATTGCTAAAGACAACGCGTTGTTAACGCGTCACCGGGGACACTAGTTCCTATAAAACAAGACAAAATTTGATTTCATGTTTTGTAATCCACGAAAACGTAGTTACGGGCTATAACTAGTATGTCTATATAATATATCAATTATTTTAGAGTAGTAAGAAATTATTTGAATTTGAATTTGAATATTATAGAAAATACTCAGCGCATGAATAAAATTAACAATTTAAAGGAATCATAAAATATTTTTTTATATAATTTCCTTTGATTCAAACCTTTTATATCGACATAATATTTATTTTACATGTATGAAAAACTTTTTTAACCTCGCCATAGAGTTTGGGCTAACGATAAGTAAATATTTGCTTACTGGGTGATGTTACAACAGACAAGGCCGAGGCAAATAAGGGAGCAATGTTAGTTTAGAACTGGCGAAGTTGGGGTGCAAGTAGAGGAAGCTACAATTGAATTATTTAATAGATTGTGTTACCATTTATCATTTTAATAATAATAACATAATTTTGGATAAAGAAAACCAATTTCAAGTAAAATGTTCTAAAAAGTTATTAGGAATAATTCAAAAACTACTTGTCAGATCTGAACTATATATAAATAGGGATACATCAGGAGCGATAATTATCATATAAAATAGAACCATCAAAATTGATTGACTCTGTAAAACGTTAGGTTAAATAATAACAAGAAAAATAAACCATACAAATTAGAATCCGTCGTAGCGGTGTAGCACAGCGTGTAGCTAAACGTGGTTATGAGTTCGATTCCCGATCTAGAAAATGATTATATTTAATTTTTTTCTGCTATGCTAAGACAAAGCACAGCATTGAGTTCCGCCACCCAACACTTATTGTCTCGATTTTGAGTGGAAAGCGTAATGTCTTAAAACGAGGTTCTCTTTGACTTAAAAAGAATATGAATCTGAAAAAATATATATATTAAAACAAAATATTCAGAAAAAAGCCAAGTAAACGTTAACATCCAAATACAAGAATTTCTCATTTATACTACTTTAATCAAAATTTGAACCCACGATGCCTTGTTAATAACAACAATAACTGAGCTATATAGGGTAAGGTAAAAAACGTACAAATTATAACAATTTAGGTGCCCAATATAAACGTTCTAACGATAATCTTCAAAGGTTGGTAATTCGTTAACTGTGCTCCTCCGCCCTCGCTAATAGCATCAATTACGGCCCACAACCCATCTTTTGCTTCAGTAAAGCTAATATTTTATATTTATTTAATTTATTTTCATTTCTTCGCTCTGGTGAGACAAAGTACGGCGTTAAATACTGTAACTGAACTGGAGGACAGCGGCAAACGGAGTGTCCTGACACTAGGTTGCCTCTAATTACCCTGCTTATAGATTTTTAGGGATTAGCATGGAGAATCTAGTGAAAGAGCACTCTTTACTCCTCTATCCGCTTAAAAAGACACATCGTATGTAGAATGATGCCTGAGAAACAGATATTGCGTGTAATTAAACGCCGCACTTTGTTAAAAGAGACAAGATGAACAAAAATAATTTAAATATAAAAAGTTTCCTGTAAGGAAACCGAATTCACATTTATCTATCGTGTTCATTTTGTCTGCCACTCAGCACGTAATTCTAGATGATACATAGGAATCTGTCATTTGACTCTCCTTGCTTAACATGTATAAAAAATAAAAGAAATGAATAATAACGCTTGTATAGTTTTCAAGAGGGGCGAGTACAAGTCCCGCTACGTTCAATTTCTATAACGTTTTCAAAAAACGTTTCTTTTTATCTTAAGAATATGATTAACAATTTAAAAACAATCAAAAATTACTTTGATAAAAATGAATAACATTTCAAAAGGTTAATGTAAATTACATATACATTCATACATACAAGTATAAGTAGTAGAATTATAAAACACAAGGGTAACTGAAGGGGAGGTCGGGGCCACACGCACATGAATATTTGATATCGCAAGTCCAAACTCCTGTATCATGCAAATATACAGAAAAATATTTGAAACGAAAATAGACCGTAAATTCGAACTATAAGCTCAAAATTACGTGACTTATGAACCTTTTCATCATCGCATATAAAGGCCGGCAATATACAATAACGGAGTCATTTCCTTTTGTTTTCAAAATAATTACCTTGCTAAAATCAATTCAGAGAAATAACCCTGGGTTTTAGTTAGCTTTGTTGAGTTAGAACTGATAGAAATTATATAATTGATGATGTTTATTGATTTGTACGTATAATAGATTATTCTGTAGTCTAAATTCTCATATTGTATATGAGGATATGGAATTTTTCATTTCCTGGGTTTGGTAACAAGGCAAAGCGCAGCGTTGAGTTCCGCCACACAGCACGCCATGTCTCAATTTCAACGGAAAGCGGAGTGTCTCAACACTAGGTTCTGTTTGCCTACCCTGCTATATGCGGGATACAGCGTGAAGCTATGTATTTATGTATGTAGTATATTATAGGTATACATTCACTTCGTTTAAAAATTTTGGGTGTTGTCAAAATAATTGCTCGCGGCTCAATTTGTGCCTGTCTACGTTCATGAATACTTTGTGGTTTGAATTATGTAAGAAGTTTATGTTTGAAATGTACATCAATATGTTATGGATCGTGTTGAGTAGTAAAATATTCCGTCGGTAAATATAATGTTCGATTTTCTTCGCGGGTACAACTTCTAAGACTGAATTGCGTACTTATATATACTCTGGCTGCAAAAATAATAGAAAAGCTTTAAGTTTAAAAATAATTTATATTACTTAAGCTTCTGAATTGTTAATTTATAAAATAAACAATTCGATAATATTATATCTATGTTATTCTTATATATGTTATTCTTTATTCGTTTGCTTTATGTGTCGTTTGAATTTTCATTCTACATTTTCATACTAACATTTACTCGAATATTCGTTCAAATCGATGCAATCTCTCAAGCTCGATAGTTAGAGGGAACAAATTGGATAACACCTAGGCCTGAGGCAATTTCGGGATCAGTCGTATTGATTTTCAGCTTTCGTGGCGTAGCTTTGATGTTTGCTGTGAATACTGTTTCGTATCACGATGCTATATTCAGATCTGTACATTAATTGGATGTTCTAAAAGGTATATTATAATTACATTAGTGAAATGTAATTAAATTTGAAATGAACAAATAATTAAACAAAGGCAAGTAGATATGAAATGATGCTAATATGGTACTATCTTGCTAGACATATTGATTATGAGCTTACTGCTTATACTAGAAAAATATATTAAAAGAATTCACAACCTAATCAGCTCTGTGTGTGTGTCTCTGTGAAAAAAATAAATATTTTAGAACGGGGAAAGATAGGAATATGTAATTTGGATGAAAATATAACTATAATATATATAATTATGAAAATATAATTTATGTTATTATCTTTTTCTATTTTATAAAAGATAAAACAAAAATAATTATTATAGCAAAGAAAATTTAAATATTTTTGTGGTCCTTGTATCTTTATATGATACATGCAGCGACAAAACAGTAAGTTATCATCTACTATTCAATAAATTTCAGTTATTACTTAACAAATTGAAGCTATTCAATAGGAATAACAATAACATGGTCGAGTCTAAATTCTAATTGATTTCTGGAAGGATGTTATCATTATTACGATTAGAGACGCTAATAGTACTTGAATTGACGATTGTCGATTGCCGGCGCGTGGCCCTCAGTTTTGATGTTGCGTGCCAAATGAATTTTCCGGGACAAAGACAAGTTGAATGCGTAATTGGGGTGCGGGTTGAGGGTGCCCTTTAAAGGTTATATTCGTTATGTTACACAATTATTGGTGTGTTTCCGATTTGGGTTTTTAGATTGAATTTTTCTCGACCTTAGCCTAATTCGAAGTATATTATAAAAATAAATATTTATGCTAATATAGTTAAATTAAACTTCACTTTTATAATAATATAAATATACCTCACATAAACCTTCTCCTAAATTTGTATGAAACACAAAAAGATAGGAACACAATTAATATTTCTTTATTTATAAAAACAATTTTGTATGTTATAAGATACATTAGTGTCTCTATTGCGATTAGTAATACATACCCCACAAGCATTATTACTAACAACATATATATGTGATTTATTTTTATATAGAAATTATAACGCCTGTTGTGGCGCAAAGGCACAAGCGTGCTACTGTAAACGCAACAGGTTGTGGGTTCGATTCCCGCTCCAGGAAATGTAAAATTTAGTATTTTCATTTCTTGGGCTTGGTAACAAGGCAAAGCGCGGCGTTGGGTTTCGCCACTCAACACGCAATGCCTCAATTCGGCGGAAAGTGGGGAATGGAATTGTTGAAAGAGAATGGAGTGTCTTAACACTAGGTTCTCTGGTTTCCTCTGCCTACGCCGCTACATGTGGGACACAGCGTGAAGTTAAAAAAAAAAACATACATTCGGTATATTCAATACACATATTCTGACCGAAAAGCTAAGCCGAGCAAAGCTGAATAACATATATATCATTCCAATCAGCTGATTAATACATGAAACCCAAGATAGAGGATAAAATTGTAGCCTTACAAATTCTAATCACGCCGCGCTCGTTGAGGCAATCAGCGCCCTCTGCCCCGACGGCGATTTATCTACCGGCCCCTTCTGCCTGAACCTCCCCTAGCTGTATAAATGCTGAGATAAAACAGGTAGAACAAAGGATACACGATAACTATTGTACGTAATTTTGTTTATTAGGTAATTAGAGGGCATCAGGAGGTGATAGCAATTTGGTTGTGGGTTCGATTCACGTTCAGGGTAATATTTTAATATATATTGCTCTGGTAAGACAACCAAAGGCGGCGTTAAAATCCGCTGTTTAACACGCAATGTCTTGGTTGATGATCGTATTCTACTTGTTTCTGGAAGTCTATTCCAGAAAATTTATAACATATGAAAAAAATAAACAGTTTTGCCCTTTGTTTGCATTGTTATTATTTGTAATATTGATTTTTTTTCTAAAAAATAAGGTAAAATATACTGAAAAAAGCACATTTTCTTGGAGATTTCATTGTAACTTTTTGCTACTAGTAAAATTTTAACAATGGTAGGTAATTGGGTCAAAGCTACCTTCCGCATATTGTGAGTTTCTGAATGGAGGTCGAAGTGGAAATGAATTTCAATTATAAATTAATCGAAAATGTTTTCACTATAATATAACCAAAAACTAATATAACGTACTATTCTACTACATAATATTGAATAAAACTATTACATAATATTGAATGTGAATAGGCGTGAATAAGTTGATAAATCGAAAATGCATACATTTCAAGGCAAGCAGTTTGGAATTTTATCTGTAAATCCTATTTTTAAACGATTTCAAAAAAGGAGGAAGCTATCAATTCGACTGTATTTTTTATATTTATTTTTTTATATATATGGTGCTTTTGATTTGGTCCCATTTAAACAGTTAAAATTAATACAATGACAACTAGTTTTTGAGTTATTTGTAACAATTGTATGTTTTAGTGCATTACCTTTTAAGTCGGTTTTCTTTTTTTGTTAAAATTATAATTATTTATAAATCTATTAATAATAATAAAAAAAGTACATTCAAGTGGACTTATCAACGAATTCACGCCTTGCACAGACATATTTCACATTCAATAATATTTAAACAATTTACAAGCGTAACAACAAATGAAATTTGCCTTCAACACGAATTCTTTTCATTACGGCACAAAAGCGCCGTCCAAAAAAAAAGAGCTAGCCAACTTAATTAAGCTTGCGTTGTATCAGGACAATGTTCACTGAATATAATCCAGTTCCTTTTATTGGTGAAAACTGATTTAGTAGAAAAATTGTAATACAATAGATATTTGTATAAGGCTCGATATAGAAATCTTTTGTTTCAGGAGCTTTTGAGAAAAAGCTTTGTTTCAATTATGTTCCTTAAGTTAGTTACCCTATTTCAAAATAAGAGGAGGTTCTCAATTCAATTGTTTTCTTAATGTGTGCTACTGCATATCTTTTTACTGGGTGAGCCAATTTTGGTGATTCTTTTTTATATGATAGCCTGTGTTCCTGATGTGGTCCTATTTAAATTTAGTTAACATCTGGCGAGTAGTTTTTGATTTATTCGTAATAATTTACTTTTAAGTGTCTTTTATTTGAAGTATCTTTTATGTTTTTTTAATCTTTACGCTGTAATCCCGCATGTAGCGGGATAGGCAGAGGAAACCAGAGAAACTAGTGTTAAGACACTCCATTCTCTTTCAACATTTCCGTACCCTTCTTTCCGCCAAATTGAGGCATTGCGTGTTGAGTGGCGGAACTCAATGCCGCGCTTTGCCTTGTTATCAAACCCAAGAAATGAAAATATAAATATAATACTAAAATCTTACATTTCCAGGAGTAGGAATCGAACCCACAACCTGTCGCGTTTACAGTCGCACGCTTGTGCCTCTGCGCCACGATCGGCCTTATCTTTTATGTTAAAATCTCTATTATTTATAATATGAAATATCGAATACTTTACCCTTAACTTAGATTGAAGCCTGAACCAGTATCCAATTACAAGTACAATAATATATCTAGCGTTATACTGATCTTTATAATAACAATAACTTTATTAAAAAACTTAAGTATAATAATAATTGGTTATAAAATAGCCCGTAGTAAAGAGTAACAGCGGCGTCTTTATAGCTATCGTTTAGCATTCCCTGTGCATCGAACCTAACCCCACATCCCTGTAACAGCATGCGCACCCTCTTGTTCGGTATTGTTGCGGTCACAACTAAGCTTAGGGATAACGGGTACACGGAACTCGGTTTATTAAACTACGGCTTTAGTTTGTCCCAACTTGGACGTACCAGAGGAAACTTTTTGTACACATTAATTATAAGAAGGGAGGAAAGAAAATAAGATCGGCATTGTATTTACAAAAGTGTAACATTTCTTTGGTGGTAAAAATAAGTGTCATATCACTAATTGTCTCTTACTGTAGATATGTATTTAGTGAGAGTTTAATTGCACTTATTGATTGAGGTCTCATTCCTCTTGGAAGAAGGTTTGTTTTTAATATATCTTGAAACTTATGTACTCTGTGGTTGTATATATGCGTGTATTGTCCCTGGTAATTATACGGTATTTGTACAAAAAAACTTTTTGTGCATAGCAACGTAGACAGAGAGAACCTAGTATCAAGATACTCCGTTGTCCTCTTTCCGCCCGAATTCCAAAAATTGTATGTTAAGTGGCGGAACTCAATACCACACCTTGTCTTCCATAGCAGAGGTATAAAAATAATATAAAAATAAACACATCCTATAAAAGGAATCGAACCCACAACCACTCGCGGTTACAGTCAAACACTGTCCCGAATCCCATAACATAAATTCCATATTATTCCAAAATATATTACACGCTATAATAAATATTTACAATCATATGTTTAGATGCCAATACTGCAAAGGGCGAATCTATAACCGCGCAAACATTGCTGTCATAACGAGGCCTACTTCCCTGCCATCCCCTGCCATCTGATATATTTTTATACGTTCCGTTTCACGCATCATTTGTCATGAAGGAGCGTGTCATATTATTATTATGTGTGAACGTAGACGGTAGCGTGAAATGAATAATGACTCAAGTTACTATGAAGTGTTAGCATGTGCAAGGTATACTTGAATATTTAATAGAAAATATACTAAAATAATAATGTAAAAGAAACAAAGTGGTGCAACTGTAAACGCAATTGGTTTTGGGTTCTATTCCCACTTAGGGGAATGTTCATGTCTAGAATTCGGGCAGAAAATAGCAATGCTGTGCAGTATATATCATGAAGATGTTTTTTTACCTAATAAGTCATATTTTTGAGATAAACTGGGAGATCTTAACGAGGTGTAAGTTCTTTATGTTTAGATCGATTATTTTGATAATAATCATTCAGTATTACAAAACAAACATACTTATAATAACGTCTAGCGAAAAGCTTTATTCAAAACTATCTGCATTCCGCGACTTTGCTTGTGTGGACTATAAAACGTAAAATGTCTTTTTTCCTATTTTTGTAGGAGAATTACATATGTCATTTCAAGAAACATTCTCCTAATACTCCCTAAGGAGCCTGTATCGTATATTGTTTGTCAGTCACTCATTAATTCAAGCGTTATGTATACATAAATATAGATTTTGGCCGGCAACGCATTTACAATTCCTCTGGTGTTGTGGATGTCCATGGGCGAGGGTAACTACTTACCATCAGGTAGTCCTTCTGCTCGTTTGCCACCTTCCACTACAATAAAAAAAAAAAAAGATTTACAGTACCATAGCCACTTTAAACAAACACATTGTAAGTCTCTGTCGATCGTTTGCAATACACATGTTCCTTTGTCCCCTTTTCAAATTAGCAGTAGGAAGGGGAGATGATTTGTAGCGTTCGTGATAAGGCGCTAATACAAGACACGCTCACCAGGAAAATTGACCGAGATTCTCATCTCGGGATGCCATAAATAACAGCATCTATGGGGATCGGATATTAACGTTTAAATATTTGTCCCTTAATGGTTTGTTGACATCACATCGGTTATAATGGCAGTTAAATAAAATGAATACATATTTGAACTTCACGCTTGTGGTGAGTGGTTACCATAATCCATAGAAAAAAAATTATATCAAGACTCTTTTATCCACTTTCCACCTGAAGTCGAGACCTCGTTTGTTGAGTGGCGGAACTCAACTAAAGGATTTTTTTTTTAACTTCACGCTGTAACCCGCATATAACAGGGTAGGCAGAGGGAACCAGAGAACCTAGTGTTAAGACACTCCATTCTCTTTCAACAATTCCGTTCTATTTTCCGCCGAGTTGAGGCATTGCGTGTTGAGTGGCGGAACTCAACGCCGCGCTTTGCCTTATTACCAAACCCAAGAAATGAAAATACTAAATTTTACATTTCCTGGAGTGGGAATCGAACCCACAACCTGTCGCGTTTACAGTCGCACGCTTGTGCCTCTGCGGCACGATAATTATTTTAATATGTTCATTTTAACGAATAGGAATAGAATCAAGCAATTACAGCCGCGTTTACAGCCTCACATAGTATCACTGCACCATGATGGCCAGAAGTTAAATATTAAAATGCGATATTTCACAAAATGTAAAGTAAAATATAGAAAAAAGTGGACCGTCAATTTATTCAACGAATGTGTTTTCTTAAACGCGTTTATTGACTCCACTTATATTCGCCTACCTTGTTCGCCTATATTTGCTTACCTATGTAAAAAAATTTTGCAATGTTATTTTTAGTCACTTCTAGTCCTATTGGATTAGCTTGAAATTTGCACATGTGTCCGAAATTGATGACATTAATATTTTCACAAAATAAACCTGACGTGCGTGTCACGATGACTAAGACGAGGAGAAAATTCAAAACAGTTTTTTTACGAATTATTTGATTCTTCATATTGAAATGTTTGATAAAGAATTTAACGTGCAGGAACATGAACGTGCACAGAAAGACAAAAGAAAAGGAATTATGAATGAGTGTGCTACACTATGATTACACTACGGTTAAAAGGAAAACTGTTAAGCAGAAAAAAGTGTCAGTCCGCATACTATTACAACCTCGTAGATAATTACAAAATTTCAATAAAAAAAATTCTAACAAAGTACAATGTGAATGAAAGTCTAAAAAAATTAGGGGACGTCAGGACAAAATGGGACATGACAATTCACTGGTGGGCGGCGGCGATAAAAGCTTTTTCGCACTGTAAGCACAAAGAGAATATATTGCTAATGTTGAGAACAAAGTGGCCATCACGGCGGCCATCCATTTAAAATGGACGTATATGTGGCTCTAGTATATGGCTCTTTTCGGGGATAGGTCTTTTGTAATAAAGTTGCTAAGATTAATGTTTCGGATACTTTATCGTGTGGTAGTTGGAGATGGAATGTATTAATATAGTTATTGATTCCTCTATATAGCTTTAAATATATAAAAACAAGTATTTTTGTATTTTGTCCGATAAGGAGAGACTATTTATTGCAAGATCACTCTCCTAAATTACTGTCTGTCAGACAACATTCAGGATGAATAGTGAAAAAGTGCACTGTGTTTTATTCAGTTAGACTAGGAAAATGAAAATATTTTAAACATAAGTACTTGAATAAAAATCGAATCCCTAGTAAATATGTGAGCTCATTGGTTTGTGTCAATTGTGCCAAAAAGTTATGTAACTATTATTCATTTTTGTAATAATAAAGTTATATAAGCAATACTAATCTTGTTATATAATCGTATACACTCAATAACCTTTGTTGTAGAAGCAATGAACGACTTTATTTAAATACTATCATAATTTTATAAATTTAAGAGAAACACTTGAATCGCTTGCGTCCTTCCCCGACCAGACCCCTCGTGTAATCGTCCCTCTCTACTTGACATTTCAATCCGACGTCAAAACAAACAGTGAAGAATCCGTGACATTTTCGTATGCCATTTAGAAGCGTGAGGGATCATGGTTAAAGAATAAAGAGCTTTTTTAAATATAAAGTAAAGTATTATATTTATAAAGTAAATGTTATTGTGTTTTAATTGGATTGAGCTTGGCTGATTTTGATGATGTCAAGTTCGAATCATATCAGGGGTGAAGGGAAGGAAAAGTGGTTTGAAGACTTACCATTAGATTTTCTTTTTTAAGGCCAACATTATACTTAAATTAAAAAATTATCAAAGACCAAATTTATGTATATTTCTTTTAGCAACACATTTTATCCCGCATAGCAGCACAGTCAGACAAAACGTATTGTCAAGACACTCCTTTCTCCAATTTTCATCCGCATTCAATTCGCGTATTGAGTCTTACCAGAGTGGGGAAATGAAAATAATATTTCCCTGAGTAGGAAAAGAATCCACAACTACTCGTGTTTACTGTGAGACGCTGTCACTGCAATACGACGGTCGCTTATAAATGTGTGGATAAGGTACATAATAAGATATATTTACCAGAAACAACCTCAAATAAATTATTACAAAATCAAACTTTAATAAATATTCATAGTTACATTAAGAGAATGTTTGAAGATAATCTTTTAAGACCAAGGTAATGTCTTTCATAGAATCCAAAAATAAACATACAATTTTTATATTAAAAAAACAATAATTCTTTACATTATTTGTAACTCTATCTCAACAACACTCAGTACAACTTTTGGCAAACAAACACCTAAACCAAAAAAGATAAGGTTTAAGTTCCTATAATCCTATTTTTCCTGCCCAAGAGTAATGGCTCTATTCACCCCAGTCCCCTCACACTTTCCTCACCGAGCAATTACGCGTCGGGCCTGCCGTGCGCCCGTGCGCCCGTGCGTCCGTGGTCCGTGCAAATTTAATGGTTGTAGTGAGTCTCCAATTAGTGTTATATTGTAGACGTCCAATTTATGCGTTTCATAAAACGTGGATGTATTTTAAAACAAGAGTCTATCGAAAGAAGAAGAGAAGAGCCTTCGTGGTGGCTGTTTGAGAATGCGATGTTTGTGGACTCACTCGGATATTTTTTTTAGCTTCACGCTGTATCTCGCATACAGCAGGGTAAGTGTAAATGCGACAGGTTGTGGGTTCGATTCTCACTCCAGGAGATGGAATTTTTATTTCCTGGGTTTGGTAACAAGGCAAGGCGCGGCGTTGAGTTCCGCCACTCAGCACGCAATGCCTCAATTCGGCAGAAAATGGGGAACGGAGTGTCGTAACGCTAGGTTCTCAGGTTCCCTCAGCCCTGCTATATGCGGGATACAGCGTGAAGCTATGTATGTATGTATGTATGTATGTATGTCGAAAATATTTAATAAGCAAGACTCACCACTTAGGATTTGAACCTTTAACTACAATGAGTTATTATAATAAGGATTAATGAGATACGCCCCTACTCCGCTGTGTAGGCGTAATTTACGTTAATGACCTTTCCTTTCATCAATTAGTAATAGAATTTCTTCATAATATAAATACTAAAACAAACAGGAGCTAAATACACCTTGATTTATTATGAAAGAGCTCTTTTCAAAGCAAAGGAATATAAATTAAACATTCTCAACGGGAAGTAGAGGTAAATGGGGGTGGGCGGGGCGAAGCGGACCGACTCGGAATAATATTAAATATGTTAGCTTGTTAGTTCAGGACTCTCGAAAGCGTTTTACTAAAGACATTCTATAGATATTTTAATTTTGTGTGTTTTAGATAATGGAAATATTCAATAATTTATGGTTTGTTAATTATAAATTACAGTTACATATATACATACATAGCTTCACGCTGTATCCTCCATATAGCAGGGTAGGCAGAGGGAACCTAGTGTTAAGATACTCCGTTCCCCACTTTCTTCCGAATTGAGGCATTGCGTGCTGAGTGGTGGAACTCAACGCCGCGCTTTGCCTTGTTACCAAACCCAGAAAATGAAAAATTCCATTTCCTGAAGTGAGAATCGATCCCACAACTTGTCGTGTTTACAGTCGCACGCTTGTGCCTCTGCGCCACGACAGGCGTTAATATAATATATTAGACTTATTAGTGATGTAAAGAAATATACGTTCGTGCATTAATCTCTTATTACATAATATTGTCCATATTTAATAAAAAAAAACAGAAATGTTATCATTTTATATTGGTGCCATTAAAATATAAAATAAAACTACAACAAACGTAGTTTCAAATCCAATTTCGAAACAAAAAATAGCTTACTAATGCTTACAGAAATTCGTTTTCTCAAGCGCTTTTGCGCTTTTCCCCTTAGACTATACGTGTTATATATGTATAATGTTAAGGTAAAAAACGCTGAACAAGATGATTTATCACTTCCTTCCACGCAAAATTACGTAGGTGCTTAAAAGTAATACAAAAAGTAAGCCAAAAAGCTTGTTTCATTATAAAAATGAAGAATTTATCATAAATAATGCAAATCATAAACACGGCTATAACACCACGCCGTCATGGCGCAGAGGTACAAGCGTGCGACTGTAAACGCGACAGGTTGTGGGTTCGATTTCCACTCTAGAATGAAATTTTTCATTTCCTAAGTTTGGTAACAAGGCAAAGCGCGGCGTTGAGTTCAACCATTCAGCATGCAATGCCTCAATTCGGCGGAAATTGGGGAACGGAGTGTCCTAACACTAAGTTCCCTCTGCCTACCCTGCTAAATGCGGGATACAGCGTGAAACTATGTATGTATATATGACTATAAAAATGTTGGTTTTTACATATAGCCTTATAAATCAAATATAAAATTCTAACATAACGAAGCATAAACCTACGTATGCTGCTAACAAAGTTCATATTGTTAGCAGCCGTGGCAAAGATAAACTAAGGATTAAGTCGTTCCGTAACTCGTTGCCGCACACAAACCCAAACTCGTCAAACGAGATTACAGTTGACTTAGGCAACTTTTCGCTCCCTCCTCCCAAAGGACGCCGGCGATATAATCCAGTTTCGCCCATTCTCCCCTTCAAAATGGAAAATGTAGGAAAGTAATTTATTCTTTTTTACATTGCACGTTTCCGTTGAAAGTCTGTCTGTTCGGTGCTTTTTGAAGTTTTATTTATTTTATATATTTAATTTCTTGTTTTTAAGTAGTTTTACTGTAGTTGCCATAGTAACGTAGCGGAATAGCATCTGATTGTACAACTGATGTGGTGCGGGTTTGATATTCATTGAGAGTAATAACAATATTAATAATATTTATTTCAAAAAAAATTTAAAAATAATATCTTCAAACCTTCAAAATATTAACTACATTAGAATGGTTATATGACATTTATTTTCGTTTCTCCGTTCCTCTGGTTCCGTTACTCAATTCACAATGTTCGTGACGTTCGAGACAGAGTGTCATGACACTGTTTTCTCTCCGTCTACCCTGCTATGTAGAAACTATTTTTTTTATGTTGGATTTATCCATTAAATATTTTTTTGTTTTACTTTTTTATTGAAGTAATTCTTTATTATCACGCTTTGTGGAGGAATAGAAGTAGCATAATATATTACGCAGCAAATTCATACACTTTTATATTAAGTCGTTTCTAAAATGAGAGATTTATACTTTATCAACGGAATGGAATTGTTGAAAGAGAACGGAATGTCTTAACGCTAGGTTCTCAGGTTCCCTCTGTTTATCCTGATATATGCCAGATACAGCGGGAAGCTGAAATTTAATTTCAAATATTTAATTTACTAAAATGAAAGGTACAAATACAAGCTGATGACCCTTTCAATATTTTCTTATGACCATCACACAAACATCGTGGTTTCAGATATTGGACCAAACGTGCGGTCTATAAGGAAAATTGTGTTTAAGCGTCAAAATAAAGGGAAAAGACGTTGAAGTACTGTTAGATAAAGCCGTGTTCGTGTTTTATCTCTGAACGAGGATCAAATTATCCTTTGGTTAACAAAGCATTTTTGAAGCTTCACACTTTTTCCTGCTTAGTACGATAGTCAGAGAAATATTGCGTGTTGAGAGGCGGAACTCAACGCTGCGCTTTATCTGTACTAGAGACCATACTGATATTTTCTATCTTAAATGGCTATTCCGAAATGCTTGTAACAGCCTATTCGAACAAAACATATTTTGTTTCTAAATTTGGAAATTAAGACAAAAGACAATATGTTCTCTAGTTTATTCGGATATATTTTAATTCTTTTTAACCGACTTAAGAAAAGGAGGAGTTACTCAATTCGACTGTTTTTTTAAGTGTGTTACTGCATAATGTTTTACTGGACGAACCAATATTGATGATTGTTTTTTTACATGATACCTCTGTATGGTCCCATTTAAATTTAGTTAAGAACTGACTGAACTGAACACAGAGAAGAATGGAAAAAGCTAGGGGAGGCCTATGCCGATAGGCAAACTGGCAATAGCGAGACAATTATTTAAAATATACAAATATGTAATTGTAAATGTTAGATTAGATTAGATGTTAAATGTTATTTAAAGAATGCTAGAAATAAAGGCTATTTGAATTTGAATTTGAAGAACTGACCAGTAGTTTTTGAGTTATTCGTAATAATGTTTCTTACTTTTTAGTGAATTTTATTTCAATTCGGTTTTCTTTTTTTGCTAAAATCTCAGTTAAATATTTTAAAAATTATGAAAATATTTTTTTATCATTTAACCCCGAGCAAGGGTGAAGTATAAAATAACAAGCTACCACTTCTACATGATAATACAAGCGTTGTAGTAAAAAGCACTTCAGTTCGAGCACAAAAGGCGTAAGCGAGACAAAGGTCGAGTGTCCGTGCCCTATCGCCGCTGGGAGCCGTTACTTTATACGATGTAGAAGGGCGGGTATAATTTATTGGCAAAAAAATGAAAAATTTCAACCCCCTTGCGTTTTGTTTCTATTGCAACTGTCAAAATATTGTAAAGTATGTATATTGCTTACTGTAATAATGAAGGTTTCAACAAAAAAATACAAGAACTGGATTGAACTGTTGTAACAAAAAAAAGGAAATCGGTTTGAAAAAAAAAATGTACTGGAAAGTAACATTATTATAAATTATTCAAAAATTGCTCGTCTACTAACTAGCTTTAACGCCTGTCGTGGCGCAGAGGCATAAGTGTCCGACTGTAAAGCGACAGGTTGTGGGTTCGATTCCCACTCCAGGAAATGAAGTATTTTCATTTTCTGGGTAAGGCAAAGCGCGGCGTTGAGTTCCGCCACTCAACACGCAATGCCTCAATCTGGCGGAAAGTGGGGAACGGATTTGTTGAAAGAGAACGGAGTGTCTTAACACTAGGTTCTCAGGTTCCCTCTGCCTACCCGGCTATATGCGGGATACAGCGTGAAGTTAAAAAAAAAAAAACTAACTAAATTTAAATTGCACTACATCAGAAGTACTACCTATCATATAAATTAATTATTATGCAATTAATGGTGAAAGAAATAAAAAAAAGACAGTCGAATAATTGAGAATATCCTCCGTTTTTTGAAGCCAGTTAATAAATATTATCATCGTGATAGTTTACCAGGATGGGTGTTCGTTACTCTTTCATCCAAATACTACCGTGCGAATTTAGGAAAAATGAATTTTTACAGTGACATGGCTTATACATAAATCAGAATAACACATAAGTTAGTTTGTTTGTTTGAAAGTGCTAATCTCAGGAACTACTGGTTCGAATTGAAAAATTATTTTTGTGTTGAATAGACCATTTATTGAGGAAGGCTTTAGACTATATAACATCACGCTGCAACTATTAGGCGCGAAGAAGTATTGGAAAGAGTGGAAAAAAATTATTCATCCTTGAGGGCTTTAATTTCCATTGGCCATGCGAGTGAAGTCGCGGGTTATAGCTAGTATAACGTTATATATCTAGTATCTTTATAAATAAGTTCAAAATATTTCGGCATTTTCTTCACGTTGTAGAGCCCAAATAGCAACGTTTTTAGTATTGACACAAAATATAGAAGATTTATTGAATTGAATCTGGTAATACAAAACGCGGCGTTAAGTTCCGCTAAGTACGCTATATCATAAATACGGTCGGAAGTATTTCCACTAGATTCTCTTTGTTTATCATACGAGATAAGGCGTGAAGCTGAAAATCATAATTTTTATATCAAATTTAGATGCAAAAATCTGATTATAAGATAGAAAGTAATATTGAATTTTCAAAGTAACATAACATAATGGTTTTTGGTCACAATCGCTGTCGCCGACAGTCCCGTGGAGATGAGAGGACAAAGGGACCCCCCGCGGCTTCCGTAACTACATGTTTTGTTTCTAAAATCGGGGAAAAATCTAAAAAAATACATATTAGTAAAAAAATATTTAATATATTCTATTTTCATGTATTTATTATGTTTTAAACTTCATTTGTTATTTTTTGTTCTTTTTTTGGTTTAAATAATATTTTCTGATCTCCTTATTCAAGAAAAATGATTCAAGAATTGCGCTTATACATTTATAATGTATATCTTACACAAAGCGATTGTGTTTTGTCTATTGTACTTAATTCCATCTGCTACCAATATATGAGAAGAAAGGAAACTCCTTAGCTAGCCATGGATTTACCATGCATGTGCTGTCCATCGTTTTACAGTGTAAGGAGTTCAGAGCAGTATCTGGGACTTGTAACCCAAATGTAGGCTTTAGGCACTCCTTTAAAATGTGAACTAACGTTAGCCTGCACTGCCTGCTCTTCTCTCCTACCTGTTAGTACCTAGTAGTACTTCTAGAATCTTGTATTTTCTTGTAATACATTACAAACAGTTTACTTAATTAACTTGCTTTCACGTTAATAATCAAAATAAATAGCCTCCGTTGCAACTACATAACTATTTACTAAATCTTTTCGAAAGTATAAACAGCCAAAGTTCTGTCTGGAAATGTATTCTATATTTAACGAGATATTGTAAAATAAACAAATGCAATTGAAAAACAACTTTATTTCTATACTCATAAAGTCGAAATACTGGTGTAAGTGGTGGGTCAGTCTGCGGGGGGTCGCGCGCCCTCGTGAATTACCTCACCTGCCCTTTGAAGAAGCCGACACGACAGGATCGTACAGTATTAGGGTGCCTACAACTTGAAACAAACATTAAATTATTTAATGAAAATTAAAGTTTTATGATTTTACTAGTGTCTCCGTTGACGCGTTAACAACGCGTTGCCTAGCAATGTATGTCACTTTTAGTGTGTTACATTAATTTTATTATTATTTTAAAAAATATTATCATGAACGCCTGTCGTGGCGCAGAGGCACATGCGTGCGACTGTAAACACGACAGGTTGTGGGTTCGATACCCACTCCAGAAAATGTAAAATTTAGTATTTTCATTTCCTGGGTTTGGTAACAAGGCAAAGCGCGGCGTTGAATTCCGCCACTCAACACGCAATGCCTCAATTCGGTGGAAAGTGGGGAACAGAATTGTTAAAAGAGAATGGAGTGTGTTAACACTAGGTTCTCTGGTTCACTCTGCCTACCCCGCTATATGCTGGATACAGTGTGAAGTTAAAAAAAAAATATCATTGTGCACTCCTTCGCTATATAAACTATAAGTGTTCCAAGTTACATGCTGCTTTATCTGCGTAATTTTCATAGAAAGGGGTACAAAGTTTTTGCTTCACGTAGATATATTATTATAGGTTATAGATTTTATTATATATAGATTTGGTTATAGATTTGATTGATTCGTTATGTCACAATATAATTCGAAAAAATTGAATGTATTATATTTTTAAATATTAACGTTTTTACTGTATTCAAAATTACTTAATGTATTAAATAATAAAATTATATAACCATTTAAAAAGACCAACTTTTGAGTTTTTCGTCGGCTATTCTCAGCAAAAATGCTTTTGGAGAATGCTTATTTTTTGATGGTAGCTTTATGTTCATTCAACGTATCAGATTTCTTTGTGAAAGTCTATAAATGTTGATATAGATATTTCGAATTTAATTTATATTAAAATCAAATAACCTATCAAGAAACAAGGTAGTCAAGTTCCTCCTGCGTCTGTACTCAGTACAGTACGCGACAGGGCGCGGCACTCCCATAGAAATTGCAATTTCATTCCATTTTAATACGTCTGTTTACCTCCAATATAATCCCGTTAGGGGCAAGGCGAGGGCGCGGACGAGCGAGGGGTGCACTAATTATTTATATTTTGCTCACGTACCGATGTGTTTTTAGAGCTTTTACCAAGCAGGTGAATAAATGTAACTCCTGTTTAGTTCATTTTGGATAAATACTAATAATTCTTAAAGCTTTGTATCTGTCTTCTGCAAAAAAGATGGTGGGGGAACCATTCCTTCTGCTCTTTTTATCATAATAGATTGCCTAAATGTATACTTACCCCATATAACTTACTATAACGCTTAAATTAAAATTTACTATAAAGCTTTAGCGATCCGTCTTTATTTCATATATTAATTTTCCATTTTTTTTTCGTTAACTTCACGCTGTAACCATATAGCAGGGTAGGCAAAGGGAACCAGAGAACCTAGTGTTAAGACACTCCATTCTCTTTCAACAATTCCGTTCCCCACTTTCCGCCAAATTGAGGTATTGCGTGTTGAGCGGCGGAACTCAACGCCGCGCTTTGCCTTGTTACCAAACCCAAGAAATGAAAATACTAAATTTTACATTTCCTGGAGTGGAAATCGAACCCACAACCTATCGCGTTTACAGTCGCACTCTTGTGCCTCTGCGCCGCAACAGGCGTTAGGCGGTTCCATTTATCTGGAACCAATTCAGTGCTGTTTTGATTCAATCATGCCAATTATCACTTTAAACCTGGCGCCCCTCATATCTTATCATCTCTCGAGCTTATCTATCGAAAAAAAAGCAGTTTCGACTAGTTTGGGCTAGCAAGACTTGTCTCAGATGATCGTAACTATTGAATACTTTTCTATGAGCCTTATGTCCATGATGAGTGACAATAGTACGTAATTATTTTTCACTTTAATTCTGAGCAGAAATCAGTGATTTCGACAGAAATCAGTGGTTAATATATGTGCCACGATAACAAAGAGCTTTCTTTGTTTCTAGCTTCTATGTGGAACTAAGAACTTTTAGCAGTAACTTTGTGTAATAGCACTCCATTTTGCTTCACAACTAATGATTTTAATAATTCTAATTTATTTATCAACTTAACTTATCCAAAAATATCTTTTAAACATGCATACTCATAAAGTTATTTATTTAGTAATGGTAAAGGGACTTAAACAAAAATATCGACTAACCACTCAAAATCAACCCGCCTTGTAATTCTAACCGCGTAGAATTAACAAGGGCTCTCGTGTCTGAGATGAGATGAGATGTTTTGGGAGTGTAGTACGCGTTTGTTATATCGTATGTGGGTAGGATTACAACAACATAAAGGTTATATTGTTAAATGAAACTATTTTAACCGGATTAATGGCGTATATTTTAGTATTTGGAAACATATTTTTGGCTACCTGACGTATCGAACACTTTACAGGTTTATATCTTTTACCTACTTTTAAGTAGCTACCTACTTTGTTGTTTTGTGAAATAAAGATCGGGAAAATCTAAGATCTCATTAAAGTTTTGTTAATTTTGGACGAATAACTAACATATAAACTTGTAAGCTTAAATTTATTTAAGAAAATATTTTACATTTAATATATATTGTACATGAAGAGGTTAATGATTGGACGAGGCGAAAGAGGTATACAGGGACCGTAGCGTTTGGCGCTTCGTTCTCTCTGACTACCCCGCTAGGGATAAAGCGTGAAGTTAGGTATATACCTATATAGGTACAAAAAAGCAACAAAGCGGCTTCACGCTTTATCCCGCATATAGCAGGGTAGGCAGAGGGAATCTAGTGTTAAGACACTTCGTTCCCCACTTTTCACTGAATTGAGGCATTGCGTGTTGAGTGGCGGAACTCAGCGTCGCGCTTTGCCTTATTACCAAACCCAAGAAATGAAAAATTCCATTTCCTGGAGTGAGAATTGAACCCACAACCTGTTGCGTTTACAACCGCACGTTTGTGCCTCTGCGCAACGAGAGGCGTAAGAATATATAATTTTATTTTTTTTAATATAATTTAATATTATTATAGCTATATATTTTTATGCCACACTAACCCCGACCGGCGCGGTCGGCACGGTCGGCTCGGCACGAGCGCCCTCAAACTGACTCTTGACATACATTTTTTGCTGCAAAAGCTGACATTATAAAAACCTTTTACTCGTTATCTCATATTAAGCCTATTTTCGATTTGTCCGTAAATGTAGGTCTTTTGCTAAGTATAAATAATAAATGGAATAAATGAGAAAATAACCTTAAATAATATTTTCTATTTATTTAATTTGTTGAGTTTATTAGAGTACTTAAGAGGCTATTGTGGCGCAGTGATTAGTAACACTAAACGCAATGGCCGTGGGTTCGATCTAGTCTCGGGGGAATGATTGGATTTAAATTATTTTCTCTTTTCTCTGGAATTTCTCCTAGATTACATTTTCTCCTCGTCTTCTTCGTGGACCTTTTCCTAGATTAATTTTTTGTTTTTTTTTGTTACTTAATTAGGCTTGTAACTAATATATAATTGTTACAAAAGAGAGTCCACAATATTTTAGTAAATCTGTGAATGTGGGTGCATGAAATGTAGCGGGATTCATACTTTGTGCAATTAAATTAAAAAAAAACATGGAACAAAGTGGAGATATACTCGTGACGGAGACTGATTCAGAGAACGGAGTATTATGACACTAGGTTCTTTCCGACTTCCATATTGTGTAGAAAAAAACTTAAAGTTACATAAATATAAACATAGGTAATTTTTACTGCGTGACGTTAGCGAATTACATATAATTATGATTTATAGGGAACACTTGTATGAAAACTTACGCAAGCAGGTAACTTAGCCCTGACCTGAACTAAAATGGCCCTTGCGTGACTCCCTCTAAGATTTAGCTCAAGATAACCGAAACTTGTTCAATCAATAATGAAAGAAAGGGAAATGTTATTTTTGAAACAATATGGATTTTATTTTTTGTGTTAGTCTGTTTTGTGTGAGTGAAACCAGACACATTTGATCCGCGTTTGAGTCAGACGATTACGCTGAACGTTTAGTTTTAATAATAATGCTAAAATATATAATAATTATTGTTATTATTATAAAATGGCCGCCATTATAAAATGGCAGATTAGGTATTTTTGTATAACAAACTCAATATGGGTATCAAATCAAAGGACTAAATTAGTAAAAAACTACATATCATGGAGAAAATTTCTGGCTATTCTGCCGTGTGGTAAAAAATTAAAATTACTCTTTTTTTTAAGGAGAAGAGAAATATTGGATGTGCTTTTCATATATAAAAGTATTAATAGCATATATGATAATCCATTATTTGTGCAAAATTTCTGTTTTAAGGCGCCTAGGAATTCACGTAAACCTTCTAACTTTCTCGGATCACCATTTTGTAGGTCTATTTTAGGTAATAATTCTCGTATATCTAGATTTTGTGAAATTTTAAATAAAAAAAGCGTTTTGGATCCTTTCGGAAGCTCGCTGGATAGATATCGTAGGAATGTCAGACAACATAAATAATTTTAATATTTTTTCTTTTTAGTATTCTTTCCTATTCATTAATTGTAATTTAATAACATTTTAAAATTAATTTTGTAAAAAAAGGATGTCTTGTCCTTATAATTGCATGTGGATGTGCACCTTAAAAGGTAATGCATTTAGCTATAAGAATAAAAACAAACTATTGTAAAATTATATCCGATTTAATTACCACTGGTGAATCTAATAAATAAATAAAATAAATAAATAAATTATCCTTCAGTTTTAGTCTTTTTCAAGTTTGACAAAATGGAGACTTGCTCTACGTGGAACCAGGCTGACAAAATGAAAATGGCTAACATACAAAGACCTCAAATAAAAATTAAACGTACAACCATCTCGTACAGTCTACTATTACGTCACGACGACTACAAACTACTACTATGCAATTTATTTTATTTTTATAAGAAAATATTCTCTTAACGTTTCCATACAATTTATTCTAGTAATGTCGACATAAATTGCCATCCTATTGAGCGTGAAGCAATCCTTCCGCCGCGTTTTTGTTAACTTTTTCTTCATTGAAATTCTTTCCTCGTAATCTTTAGATGCTGTCTTTAAAGGATTTTTCGCTCCATTGGAATTGGGAGGGTTTTGGAAATAAATGACGTATTGTATAATAAATTGGAGCTAGTTTAAAATGTATATATTATATATTTCTTTTTATCATGATTATTCTGATCACTATGGAAACGTGGTCCGTACCTTTTGTTAACTTTTTCAACATTTCTTTCTTATGACTTAACTAGGCTTAGGAAATAATTATTTCATAAGGGAGTCCAAATATTTTATTTGCCTTTTTTTTATCAATAAATTAATATAATAAAAAAAAAACGTTACACGTTACGTATATTGTTTATACGTGTATTAATAAGCTCTAAGTAATTAAAGAGCTTATTAATACAATATACTTTATGGCTGCGAAAATAGAACTTAGGCGTACGCTACTTTGTTTTATATTTTTCTGATTTTTTTTTTTTAACTTCATGCTGTAACCCGCATATAGCAGGGTAGGCAGAGGGAACCAGAGAACCTAGTGTTAAGACACTCCGTTCTCTTTCAAGAATTCCGTTCCCCACTTTCCGCCAAATTGACGCATTGCGTGTTGAGTGGCGGAACTCAACGCCGCGCTTTGCCTTGTTACCAAACCCAAGAAATGAAAATTTTACATTTCCTGGAGTGGGAATCGATCCCACAACCTGTCGCGTTTATAGTCGCACTCTTGTGCCTCTGCGCCACGACAGGCGTTCTGATTTTTAGGCAGAATAATGTCAAAAAATACAAATAATATTTATATATTATATATAGTATTATGTTTTAATTGGTAGTCATCAGTATAATATTTATATTTCAATTAGTTTTTTCTCTCTGGAACTACAAAGCGTATTTTAGAGTTTTGAACCTTAACACGTAATTTTTCGATTTCGGGCGATAAGTGGAGAATGTAGTGTCTGGACACTAGGTACTTTCTGAATCTCTGCCGATTCCTGTACAAAATTCTTGAATAAGCAATATTGTATATTATTAAGAACAAATGAAAACAAAATTTGGAATCAATTTAAAATTCTAATAACATTGAAAAAAGATTGAAGCAGTCGTTGAAACATGTTACTTATTGGAAAAAAGTTTTCAATTTCCGCTAAATAATAAAATAAGGGAAACTCCCCCTTTGTGCGTATAATGAGGTTGCTTGCCGATGCTTGACGACGAAAATTGGATTTTAGCTAAACAAGTCGTTAGAGTATTTCGGCAAGACGCTGTTTGTTGCCGTGAAATAATAATTGTACTGATAAATGTTTGGTTTTAGTAAAATTACGATTATTGCTGTCACTAAAAGGTACAATGGCTGTTCTGAAGATATTTATTAAAGTTAGGATATAAAGTTCTGCCTCTTGTATACCGATATGGATCTCTAGCTAGTTGAGCCGATATTTTGTAAATATATTTCATAGTTTTAACATGAGGCTTACTTTTATATCTAAGTCTTTTATATATAAACTATATTTATTTTTTATTTATAGTGTAATATTCAAAAGGACTCTGAATCGTCTTTGCCAGTTAAGGATATTATAATACATCTGGGATAGAGGAACCATGTCAACTTACAGAAACAAAGATCGACTCAAATTCCTTTTGAAACCAACGCCTCCCCCAGGCTTTTTCAATTATCGCGACGATGAAATGATAACTAAATGATCATTTCTGTCTGTTGTCAGGTTCCGAAGTCCCATACGAGGGTTGCGGCGAGGGGCGACACGTTTATGTTCAGTGAGAAGAGATACGACAAGACCATGATCCTAGGTTTTCCTATTTAAACTTTACCAAGTCACACTAAAAGTCTGCTAAAATGGCGGAGGGACCGCAAACAATATGGCAAAAGATCGACAATTCCGTCATCCCCGTTATAAACCTAGAGGTCAAGGAGGTGCGGGAGATATTATGGGAGAAGATACAAGAACCGACCTCTCAGAGGAAAATCATTTTGGTCATAGTCTCGATAGCCCTGCTGCTGGACAACATGCTCTACATGGTCATAGTACCGATTATACCAGACTATTTGCGATATATCGGTGCATGGGGAGAAGCAGGCTATGACCACGTCGTCACATTGCCACCTATAAGAGAAGGTAATCGAACAATTATACCAACTAAAATTATACCAGCTTCACATGAAGGGCAAGATTCGGCAACGGGAGTACTATTTGCTTCTAAGGCAATTGTACAATTGATGATTAATCCTTTTTCCGGTGCCTTAATTGATCGAATAGGATACGACATCCCTATGATGATTGGACTTATAATAATGTTCCTCTCGACATCTATATTTGCGTGTGGACGAAGTTACAGCATGCTATTCTTTGCAAGAAGTCTTCAAGGAGTTGGATCAGCCTTTGCTGATACATCAGGCTTAGCTATGATTGCTGACAGATTTACTGAGGAATCTGAACGTTCAAAGGCCCTGGGTATTGCACTTGCATTCATCAGTTTCGGTTGCTTAGTTGCACCACCATTTGGAGGAGCTTTATATCAATTTGCTGGTAAAGAGGTACCCTTCTTAATTCTCGCATTGATATCGCTGATGGACGGGTTTATGTTGCTTTTAGTAATGAAACCTCTAAAGACTCAAATGAAAGAAGCTTCTCAACCAAAGCCTGCGGGCACGCCGATATGGAAGCTTTTAATGGATCCTTATATCGCGGTTTGTGCTGGAGCTCTAATGATGTCTAACGTTGCATTAGCTTTTCTCGAGCCTACAATTTCTCTTTGGATGGAGGACAATCTCACAAAAGATAATTGGAAGATTGGAATGATCTGGCTGCCGGCATTTTTCCCACATGTTCTGGGTGTAGTGATTACAGTGAAGATGGCAAAAAAATATCCCCAGCATCAGTGGCTAATGGCTGCCGGTGGCTTAGCGCTAGAAGGTCTTTGCTGTTTTATTATACCGTTTGCCAATTCTTACAAAATGCTTATGATACCCATTTGCGGAATTTGTTTTGGAATCGCCCTTATCGACACTGCCTTGTTGCCTACACTTGGATATTTGGTAGATGTGAGATATGTTTCGGTGTATGGAAGTATTTATGCGATAGCCGATATATCATACTCTTTCGCTTACGCTGTTGGACCTATCATTGCTGGTGAAGTCGTTGAGATGATTGGATTTACCGCTCTCAATCTTTTTATAGCGTTCAGCAACTTACTATACGCTCCCGTATTGATGTATCTCAGACATATCTACGATTTCAAGCCTTTCGAGAACGAAGCAAATATCTTGATGGCCGACCCGCCTGATAAAGAATATCAAACTTATAGTATGCAAGACCAACGACCTGTGAACGGTGAATTTAAAAATCATTTGGAATACAGCAACGTTCCCGGTCAAGGAGACTCTGTCCAAGAATCAAATGTGGATAATTCGAGGTATGATTATCAAGAGGGCTATCAAAATTATTCTCAAGGATATGAGCAACAAAATTTTCAACAGGAAAATTACAGCCAGCCTCGTCAACTACCAGCACAGCCGCAACCAACACCGAGTAACCCGTTCAGGGCTCCTGGCACTGCGCCAGCACCGGCCAGCGCTCCCCCTCCGGCGCCAGCACAGAATCCTATAAGGAATCCCTTCCGACAAGGCTTCTAGAGCTACTTAGTATTGTTGTCTATATTTTTGAATTTACTTGTTGTGTATTTATAAATGTCTTATAGTTAAACTTCGATCACTGAGCCGTGACCAGCAGGCGGATACGTTTAGTGACTAGATCCTAACTGTGCTTATATTTATATAATCGCCTACAAAATGATGTGGTACTTGCAACACGTGACAACTACAAAATGTAGCGTTACTATAGAGTTAACAAGTATCTCATTTTGTTGGCATCTATCACGTTTCTTGTTGATCTTCTATTGTTCGAATGTAACTGTTACGCCTTCTATTCAGAACTAAATAATGATATCTACTTTTCACTATAAACTCGTACTATATTATAAATTATCATATTATATGTGTGTAGAGAATTATATTAGGAATGTAAATTTGTTATAAGCTACTGATATATTCTCGAAGCAATCTAAGAGGTTTAAATTTTGTAGACTAGTCTTAGGTTAAAAGTGACAGTGAGGTCATTAAATTAGTAGAACGAGGTGGTGAGTTGCCCAATATTTTGTACATTCCAACGGCACTTACACCTTCTAGTCATTGTTAGGCTTAAGATATCAAATACACTATACCATATTTTGTATTTAATACAAAAGTACATTGAATAAGTCTACAATTTGAGAAATTCATTTTTCAATATTGATATACATATGAATTTTCATCAGCCAATTTATCCATAAACGTTTTACAAGAAACAAGTATAAATCTTGCACCAAACATGTAAATGCTATATTTAATAGCAAAGAAAAAGGGCAGAAATATATTATGAATAATATGAAGAAACGTTTAAGAATAAAATGGCAGATATATTGTGCTTTTAGAAATCGTCACAATTGTACTTCAATTATAATCTATCTAATATCAATTATATATCAATTAGTAGATAAGATCAACTTGTGATAAGTTGCAACCAAGGTAACGAAACATATCAGGATCTTTTGATTCACGTAGACTAAGTATAGTGTATAATGTATTTTACTGTAGTTTAGTGTACAGTCTGCTATTAGCTTTCTATTTTATCTGTAATATATTTATATTGTTTAGCGTTAGCGTGTCAAGGAAGAGAAGGGTCATTCAGTGGGTCAAAATTAACTGAAATCATTTTAGTTTAAATACTATTGCCAAACTTATAGATTAAAAATCATAATTTTTCATAAAAAAAGTTTAGAAGAGTTAGGTTTTTGAGTAAAAATATTATTTATTTCTATGATAATATCAAAAATATATTTAAATGGCTACGTTGGTAGCTCATACATATCAGATATAAGATTGTAACGAATTGATTATTATCATATTATATTATCATATTTAGATACAAATAATCCCACGAAATGACCCAGAACAAAAATATTCACAGACTCGGTAATACAAAATTAAAAATTACTAATTAATTGTACAAGAAAAAGTGACGAGCCCGACATGTCAATTGAAAGAGTGTATAAAGTTAAAGTTTATTGTGAATATTATTCGTAAATATATTTCATACGCTTCGTAAGTTTAAACGTTTGTAGACCTTGAATCTTAAAGGCACGTGATGTTGGATTAAATCCAATCCAAAAATTGAAACTGTGGTACAAAATATAATAACAAAGAAAATCAATGAGCAAAAGAAAAGAAATGTCCACGAGAGTCTTAATAAACGGGACTAAAAAGTTAATGTTCAGAGTTTCTGTTTAGAATTACTGAAGTGCTGTGCAAAAAATACTATATTTCCACTTCATGCTGAAGGTTTCATGAAATAATACTGAAAAAAAAAGCCGACTTCTCGACTTATTATTGGCCGTGGGATTGAAGCTTAGGAATTGATAATTAGCTTCTAAAGGTTGTTTCTAAACCGACATGATCTGACTACCTCGTACCTTCAACAGAGAATACGTAAATATTTAAATAACAAAAACTAGACATATAAAAAGCAAATAAAGTATTCTAATACAAATAATGAATACATCGATTTAAAAAGTTGCAACATCTCTAGTCATAGAACAAATGATTAAAAAAAAAATAAAACAAATTAAGAAACAAGGTATACAAACGTTAAAGCTTATATATTTATTTGCTCTAACTTGAAAGCGAGATTTGTTGATTTTCTCGAGTTAGTGTAGCCTGCAGAGTACAATAGTATTGGTAGAGACGATCCACAAATTTAGTAACGCACAATTATTTACCCCCGACGTGAAAAACTGAACATCAATTCAATACATATCGTTAAACTGTGATCTATTTTGAATATTTTAAAGTAAATAATGAAATAATTGCCAGAGGAATCAAAAATTCGATTAAATATATCTAATAAATACAAAAAGTTATACATATCGACTATACGCAATTCTTTAAATTTTTGCTTCCTTCCGTCGGGGGCTCTAGGTAGGATTGCTATTTTAGAATGTATTAAGGGATAAATAGCTGAGGGTCACGAGTCCGATCAGATTATTTAATCGTAAGTTAAGTCAATTTCGTGTCAAATTCTCCCGAAATTCAATTACTTAGTAGTATCTGCGCTGATGAGGCTTACTGTGAGAAGTTGATAGCTACGTAGGCTTTGACTGACTCTATTATCTTATAATTGTATATTAAATTAAAAAAAAAACCTTTTTCGATAATAATATGAATACATTGATTATTATTTTACTAGAGAAAATTATGAAATAAAATTTTAATAGGAACCAGTCAAAACCTATGACTCTACAACTTTTCGTGTTTCGCTATGATGTTTAAATGTTGATGAGTGTATTTTAATATCTTTTACCTTAGATAGAGCAATAACCTATATCGCAAACATATCACTAGATTAAGTATTATATTGTGAATTTTGTGTGTCTTATATTTAATACAATGTATTTGTAATTTACAATGTATGCACAGTAAGCTAAATGTTAGAGTAAGGATAGATGATGAATAATTTTTGATTTTCGCGATTTTTAGACATTTTAAATGAAACTATTTTAGCCAGATTAATCATATTTTAGTATCAGAAATACATTCTAAGAAAGAAATTCAGTCTGGAAACTGGACGTTTCGGACTTTACAATCTGTGGTCACATGTAGAGTCTACCTAGAGGTAGATATACGCAATTAATCCAGTTAAAACAGTATCATTTAATGAGGATAGATGATTATTTAAAACTATTCTTTATTTTTTCATCAGAAAATAATATATATACTAATTTCAGTTATATATGGAAAGTAAAAATTTCAGATGACTCTACAATAGTAGAGTTCTTTATATTTAAGTTTCAAAAATGAGCATGTTTTGTATGTTATAGAAAGAATTGTGATTCTTATATCAATTACTGAACAAAGTCCACAAGATACATATCAGTATTTATATATTATACTACATTTAAAATACATATTTCGATGAATTTTATATACCAGTAATAACTTTTAACTGTTTAAAGTAAATTAGTTAACGTGAAATTATGAAAATGTTCTCCAAATTTCCAAATTCTTATATGACTATCTTCATCAATTTTTCAATTTTTATTTACTTTGAATATTACTCTACAATATAGTGAGAATGATTTCACTTTTACGACATTTAGCTGCAAACTAAGAAAATACGAGTATCTTTTTGATTTGCCCTTCTTTACTAAAATTTAGTTTACTTCAGAAGAAACTATTTATATTGTATATTGGTATTTCATTTAAATATTATTAAACTCTATATGATTTTTTGAAATATCATATTTTAACATAAAAAGCGTCCGTCATGTTATACCCGGCAGATTCAAGTTAATAGAAGAACTAATAATTAATAATAAATAAAAAAAAGTAAAAAATTTAAGACAAAATATGTATGAATGAAAAGTAGAATTTCGGTAATATAATTCGTTAATAGTAACCAGCCAGCTATAGGGAAAAGTCACTATGAGAATATTATATCTGGGCATATACGCACAAGAAATTCTTGAGGTAGCATACAATGGACATGGACATGATGGCGTCAGAGCGTCATGCTATTTGTCGTTACGGCACATCTTGTTTTACCTTTAACACGTGTTAAATTATGTCAAATTTAACTACAGTTAAACGCTAATTCAAATATCTTAGTATAACTATTAGAAAATAATTGATATAAATATAATTTTGAATCATATAACTCTTTAGATAAAAATAACATAATATATTATATTCCTTCTTATATGAAATTCAAAATGCTATTTCTTTTTTGATACAGTTTGCAGCTAACTGCCTCTGTAGATCGATACCCGTCCGCTAGCTCTACTACTGTCTAGCTCTACCACCTAATTACCTACTTAACTAGTATTCCTCGTAAACTTAAATACTTAACTTATCTTAACTTAACTTAAATTTAAAGTTAACTTACGTAACTTAAGTTCAAATTTATTTAAATTTAAAGTATGCTAAAATTTAAATTATGCCTAGCATTGATTTTTTAAAGAGTATCATTAAGTAATCGTTTTTTGTTATTAGTGAGTCTTCCTTTCTAATATTTTAAAATTATTTTGTAATAAAAAACATAGACAAACTTATGTTGCGTATAAAAAAATCAAGTTATTTCTAACTTTACTTTAAATTTATTAGCAATAAATGAATTTATTTAATTAAATTTAGAAATTAAATTTAATAACTTGTAGTGGTTTTAGAATTCAATTAATTTAAAAGATGTGGTTCTTAAATGTGGCATAAAATGAGCATTGTATATAGCTTCAATACATATATTATATTACAAATTCAAACATTTATAAGTACTTATAAGTCAAAGATTTAGAATGTCATTCTACATTTTATTATTTTAAATTACACTAATATTTAAATTTATCATTAATTCTAACTAAAATATATCATAAAAGCCTAAATGAATGATCAATTTGCGTGAATGATTGTATGATTGAAAGATTGAGTTGAATTGAAAAATAAACGTACAAACGTAAGTTAAGTTATATTAAAATTTTAAAATCTTAATATTCTCTATATATTACTGTAATTAATTATATTTAAATAATAATTGAGCGCAATTTACGAACGGCAGAAGTGAAACTTCAGAAAAGTAGTCCATAAAATACGTTCTCTCTTCAAGTTAATATTATACATTTGTTTGTTCTTTCGTGACGCATTTTCGTTACATTAAGTTTCAAATTTCAACAATTCTATAGAAGTTTCACTTCAAAAATTAATGGAAAGCGTCTCAGCGTCACTTAAATAGTGAGACGCAGAAACACAGAGTGATTTGCCACTAAGATAGTTATTAGCTTCCATATAATTTAAAATTCAACAAATTATTTGACAAAGTTAAAGAAAAAAATATATATAAATACCTCATTACTAATGTCTGTATATAGTAAATGTTAGTTCTTCAGTAGAGGTTTGAAGTAATATTATAGCTTTTTAGATTCTAGTACTTTTAAAGTAGATGCACTATTTTTAAGTTACTTTGGTGTTAAGGGAACAGTTTGTGCAAATATGTTCATTTTACATTGATTTTTGTACATATAACAAAAAAATATATAATATCATATATATAAAGCAAGACATTAAATTAAAATTAATTTCAATTTAAAAAATGGCCATCCTGTCGCAGTAGGACAGCATGCGATTGTATATGCAATTGATTGTAGGTTCGATTCCCACCCAGGTGAATTTTCATATTTAAATTATTTTCATTTCTTCGCTCTGGTAAGACAAACCGTGTCGGAGAGAAAGAAAGAATAATAATTAATAGTGAAACCATGACATAATAACGCTTTTAATTTATTTATTAAGCAAATAGAGTTACAACACTGCAAATAGATGTGTCAGTTTGATGCGCGTGCGCATGACTATTTCCTATAATACTTTAAATGTTTTTAATTTCACTAAAAATCAATGTATTATGAACATAACTGTTACTTACGATTATTGTAATTTATTATAAGCAAATATCACTATATATCTAACCATATATACCTAAGTTTAAACTCTAGTATACACATAGCGCTGTATTATAACCGTTTTATGTACCAGTTGCAATCATCACGTAAATGTGTTTGAATGCCTGTCTATAATAAATAAATAATTTTAGGTAAAATTGTAAACAAGGTTTATATATTGGCAGAAATATAGCGTATTAAAAAAACAAAAAGAGTCAAATTTAAGAAGAAGAAACTATCATTTTATAACGTAATTTTGACGATATAGTGGTAGTTAAACGTAAAGCTCCTTAAGTTAAAGATCTAGTCAGAAAAAGTTCAGTGTTGCCACATTCGCGACATTTAATATCTATACATATATGTTGTATGATATAGATTCAATATATTTTTTTAATATTTGACTATCATCCATCCATTTTACAAACAAGGTTCTAGCTAACGTGAAATAAAATCATAATTTTATCATAGTATCCACTAACAGCACTCTTTTAAAAAGATATATTTAACCGTAGATTAACTATCCGTTAAAACGAATTAATATTTTTGCCAATATATGAGCAAGTAGAATATAACTCGTTAGTGAACCAACAATATTACTCGATTATCTCTAGTTGTATGTAACGTGATCAAAATTAATTCAGTGATCGAATATAATTGTTACATCAAAACTTGCTTTTTATTATAACCAATTATTTTTTAAATACAAAAACTCTCCCTTTAATAATTTTGACTACTTTCACTTCTAGTGAATATTTTTTTATTTTTCTTATTTAAAAAGAATATGAATGCCAGGAACTTTAATTATCAAATCAGCTTCACGTTTTATTCAGCACAGCAGGGTAGATAAAGAGAAACCTTGTGTCAAGACACTCCGTTCGTCGTTTTCCGCCTGATTTCGAGGCATTGTGTGTTAATTGACGGAACTCAACGCCGCGTTTAGTCTTACTTAAAATAATTTAAATATCATGTACTATAGGGCAGTGGCGAGGGGTGAAAATTTTAAAAAGGTAAACCGGTATATTTAGGGAAGCCGTTATAGGGTGTGATGATTACCTTATTTTAGTAATTTCCAAAAGGTAAGCCGGTGGAAGCCGTGTTCTATGGACGCCTTGCAACTGCCCTAATACAAATATTCTTTATTGCACACAAATAAACAAAATAACAGAAGTATAAATATAGCGTACAATAAGGCGGCCTTATCGCTTAAAGCGATCTCTTGCAGGTAACCTTTGGATATTGGAGTTGTATAAAGTAGTGGTAGGCGGTGCACTAATCAGGATATTTACATATATAACCTATTAAATATATATTAATACAAAATATAAACTAAATACATATATATATATACATACATACATACATACATACATACATACATATATACATACATACATACATACATACATATATACATACATACATACATACATACATACATACATCGCGTTTACACTTTACAATGGCCTCGAAATTTTTGTATACCTTTCTGTAATATTTGTGTTCAGAAATTTAAACCATTATATAATACAATCCACAAATTCTTGCCAATACTTCGAGAATAATTCAAGTACTGAAAACGAGCTTTTCCCTCGCAACCGATGCAAATCAACCAATTAGAGACACATCGATTTATTCATAAGTTTAACTAAAACTGTCTTTATAATGATAGGCGTAAGATTCAAAATCGATTGTAACCTAAATCACGTAGTTGAAAAATCTTTACTATTTTCATTGGAAATAGAACTCTATTTCATAAATAATAAAGTCTATTTTGATATTTTTTCTTTGTATTTTAGAATTAAATTGTAATTTCGACTTTGTGTTTAAGTAATTAAGGTTTATATTAGATTAAAGGGAGATTAAGGGATGAGAACAGGGTGCGGTGATGTTGTTTTCGATAGTAATTAGTCTAATTAGAGGGTCGCTGTCTGTATGTATGTATTTGTTCACATCGTTGTGTAGTTACATCACTTAGGTGTCTTATATTTGTTATTTTATAGTGGTTCTGGATTCAATTCATGTTAAGGGCAAAGTTTTCAATGTTTTGTAATAAAAAAAGCAAACCAGAGAGTCAGAGAACCTAGTGTCAAGACACTCCACTTTTAATTTTCCGCTTGCAAATATATTATTATGTTCTTCAAAACTTTTATATAGATTAGACAATGTCCAGATGACTAAACTTATTGCGGTGTTGAGTTCCGCCACTCAACATGTAATGCGGAGTGGTGTCTTAACGTGCTATGCGGGAAAAGGGTGAAGCAAAAAAATATCACCAAAGGTATGCCGCAGCACCCCATCCAACATAGCAGAGTAGACGGAAAGAAACCTTGTGTTAAAACACACCGTTCTCTCCTTTCCGCCCGAATTCGAGACATTTTGAGTTGAATGGCGGAACTCAACTTCACGCTTTGTCTCACCAGAGCTGGGAAATGACAATATGTTACTAACAATTATTTCCCTTGAATGGAAATCGAACGCACAACCATTCGCATTTTTCATATGAAGTTGAAATATTTTACAAACCAGCAATGTTACGATTTAATTAAAATGATTTTGTTTAACTTACAAGGGCGACATAATCGCAAAAGCAACAAAGTCCTTTTTATTGATTAAAAAAAATATATTTGCATTTATAGTCATACGCTGTCCTATTGTGCCACATCGTGTGTTGGTTTTTTTGATACATTAGACCCCTAGATTACGTAACTAAACGTCGCATCTTCATATTATCAACTAGCGATCGAATCATTGGGGAATGTCAACTGTCTAGTTAATAGTGGCAATAAAATGTATTAAATACATTTACAATAGGAAAAGAGGCAAAAAAACTATAATAAAATGTCTAGTCCAAAGCAAATACTGTACGTCTGTACATAATTGAATTCAAACAATGGCACTCCACCCTCTGCCCACGTCGCTACTACGCCAATACTGCGCGCTTCAGTAAAAACCCTTTGAGTGCCATCGATCCCTCTTGACGTTACGTTTTTACGAACATTTCTAAATATATCCAATTTAAATAGGGAAAGACACTCATGGCTTAGTTATAGTGAGGATTTTTTATGTGGTAGTTATAGATTCTAAACCTTAAAAAATATATATTATTTAATATACAATTTCAAGGCTAACGTGGGGTAGTGGAAAAACTTTAATCGGAAACGCGATTAGTTGCGGGCTCGGGAAAATGATCTCAATTTCCAGGAAAGATCTGGTGAGAAACACAATGTTGAGTTCCGCCATTCAACACGCAATGTATATATGTGTCACGACACAAATTTTTTTTGTAACGGAAAAAGCGTGAAACTGAAATAAATAATATAAATTTTCTACGTTACCTTTTCTGTCTGTGAATATAATGTTATAAATGCAAAAGTTTGTGAGAACATTTTTTTTTGTCTTTATTGATGTTTCTTACTCTTTCTCATAAAAACTGAACCGATCTAGATAAAACTTTATAATAATATAGCTTACACATCAGAATAACACATACAATTTTTAAACATTTTTTTTGGCCATAATATAAATCTAGTAGTCTCTATACATTTATATCTTTAAATAAATACAATTTGAAAACAAAAATAGTATAAAATTGGCAACGTCACGAGGGGAGGTCGGGGATCCATGAAAATTTAACAAGCGCCTGCCCCGAGACGAGCTATAAAATATTTAAAGTTCCATAAAAACGGAGCTTTGCGAGGGCGGCACCAATTGTCCGACAGTAAATCTATTGGATTGGAACAGAAT